>JABXWE010019189.1:0-24719 GCA_014611495.1 Limonius californicus
AAATTAAATTGTATCCCTTTTCACTAAACCCCCCCCAAGTAAATTTTCAAAACAAAGAATAATCAACTTTTAGTGTTCTTCTTATTATTTTGTTTAAAAACTTCGACAGATAATTTGAAAATAGTTCAAAGAGATTTTTGTATTTATAAGCAACCATAACTTGTTCTTTTAGTTACCCTACTTAACTTTTATTACATTTTTTTAAATTGTCATTTTATGTGTTTTAATTTTATACTCAAAAATATCTGATTATTTTTAAAATAGCAAGTAATAATACAAATGCAAAAATTATACCTATATAATTATATATAAAAATAAACTTACCAAATCCACTTTGTACCCCATACTTCCCATAGAATAAAAAGCTGGATGCTGGTGATGTTCTGGAAATTTGAAGTTGTCAGTCTCCTATGTGCTCGAATTCCGTCAGGAGTCTGAGTCAGAGATGTATGCTTCCTGACCAGCCAGTGGATTCTGTCAATGATTCCTGTAACAAAACAGTTTTGCTTAATTAAATTATTAGGGCCTAAAAAAACATTGTATTACTGCTGAACTATGTTGGCCAAATGCTATCATAATTCTAAAACAGTGTAGAAGAAGAATCAAATCGTGGGATAATGATGAAATTTTCAATCTCTGATACAAAAATCACCATGCAATAATTTTCAGATTCATGTACTTATGCCACGATCCCGCAAAAATAAATAATTTTATTATTCAATGTGAAATCTAAAAGTATCTGTAGTTCTCAATTTACTGATGAATGACGCATATTACGCAGCGCCATCTGGTATTCGATTTATGTAACGCCACCTGGTATTCGAATTATGCACTACACGAACTAACCTGTATACATGATTTGTTGCTAAAGAATGCAAACACGTAACACCTCAGGTACAGCTCAAGGTCAGGAAGGTCTTCTACCAGGTGATGTCATATTACGGAAAATTATTTGGCCCTATAGGTTGTATTTTGTTCTCGTAGTTTGCTTCAAGTCAAGACGTAATTTTTTCTGAAAGTGTCGCTGTAAAACAACCAAAGCATTTTTAGTAAGTGATTGCCACACAAAATACATATCTTACCAAACCCCCAAGCCACAAATCGTGCTACCGCTGTTTGAGATGTACGGCAATAAAATACTTTAGCAAATTTCACCATAGTCTTCGTTCAACGTTAAATTGCTCTACCTCTCATACAGAAACGATGGTCTCACGTACAATTTTATTAAACTCATGTACGGAGGCCATTGTTTCCAGAAGAGAACTAGGTGGATCCCCAGTGTAGCCTTTCAACACAGAGGTACTGTAAACATTGTTGCCACATTGATCACAAACTAAAACTCCCGTTTGGCAAAGATATATCCATGAGTTGCCAAAATAAAAAAGAAAGGTAATTACTCGTTTTTTATGCGTGTCACCACTGCAGTTCTACAAAGCACTCAATGCACTCCATATCGGCTAAACACAGAGCCCAGCCTATACTCGAAGCTGAACGAGCTTCTCCGAATCGTTTAATAACCTTTGTTACATACTATCGCCCCCCCCCCCCTCCCACTTTCTCTAGGGAGTAAAGTGATACCTAGAAAGAATTTTACGTTATCAATATGCAGTATTAGTTGGAAATGAATTGTATTCTTCTGAGTCAGATATGCTTACAAGAATGCCATTGTTTTAATATCTTAAATATTCGCACGAACTATCAAATTAAAAACATTATCAATCGAAAAAATACCGGAAGGCAACAGCACTGTTTGTAGATCCCAATTTTCATCTGCGCTATCTAACTGCGTGGTTTTCAAACTAAACAAACAGAAAAAAGAGCGATAATTAATATTTTTTGTTCTCTTTTATGTCAAACTTCTTAATAAACCTCTCCACGGGTAATTTTTCTTAATATTAATTTATTAACATAGAAAAAAGAAAACAATTATTGAATTTGTATATAACCCCAGCACTAAAATTTAATGTTAAATATTGTAAAAAAATTCCGACGATAATTAAAAATTAGAACCTCGTACATACAAATGACAGTTACAAAGTCAGCCCAATGTTCGCATTCACATATGCAGTGAAACACTATTTTAAATTGGAATACTTATTAAAATTGAATGACGTAACGTAAAGTAAATTAGAATAAGTTATTGTATTGACTCGTTTATTTATACAAAAAACATCCGTTTTAAAAACACCGTCGCGCCACGTAGACCCTGAACGACTCGCATTTGAAGTACCATGCGTCCATGCTAGATAGTTATTGTTTATTAGTTTTAAATACCTAGATAACTGCCGCCAGTTTCCATATCATATTGTGTGGGAAGTATGGGTGACACGTACGAAGCTCCATATCTTGATCGCTTCATGTAATATGACAACAATGGGTTCTTCTTAGGGATGAAAAACAGTTTTTGTAAAACAAAAGTTATTTTTCAAAAAAATACAATTTCCCCAACTTCTTCCATGTTAGAGAATTACAGCGATTCAAAGGAATCGCCAAAGTTTTCTTTGGGCAGTAGAAATTAATTGATCTATCCTCCATACAGAACCATGATCTCTTAACAATGTATTTATGTACTCAGACCACGGTTCCTGCAAAAGGAATAAGTCGACTCTCTACGTATTGTATATTAAATTTATGATTACTACAATGCAACGGTACTAATACTTAGAGTGACATATGTTATGTAGCCTTATATGGTACTCGATTTATACAATATGGAAAGGAAGTGGACTCTTTCTAAACAGCGAAAATGAATAATATATAAAGTACAACCTAAACAAATTTTAATATTTTATAACTTTAATCTCTTATGGAAGGTAATTCAGAATTATATAACAACACTCTTGGGCAAGGTCATCCCACTATTTTGAAACATTTTTAATATTGATGTAGGTACTATATCCTAAACACACATGGCCGAGTTTGTTACATACTGAATTTATTAATCATCAACTCCTTGGTTGTACCATTGTTTGGGAATTGCTACGATCAAATCCTGTAGCAATCTTCAAATAATGTTTTGAAGAAGTATCCATATCTCTGCATTACACATCGATTGCCTGTGGTAGCGGTTAAATATTAGATCCCTTATTTAGAAACAATTATAAGATCAACGAACATGTAGGTACCCAAACTTGATACGAAGTCTTTGCAGAGGAATAAAAAGATTGTCGATTGTAAGTGTTCGCAGAGGGTTGTCCTGTATAGCAGAATCATAGTAGCCAATGTTTTCGTTATATTTCGTCAAATTCAAAATTAAAACTATCACCCAGAATTGTGATAATAAATAAACATATTTAAAAATATGTAATTAGACATAATGCCACGTCACAACCATGCCAACTACATACTGTTTCTATTACAATTACCTACATATGTGTAATACATGCAAAGGGATATTTACTATTCAATTGATTAAGTAAAGATATGTCTTTAATTTGTTTTAACAATGTCAGTTTTGTTTACGTTGTTGTTACTATGAAGACAATTTGTAAAATTAATAACTTTTTTTGTATTAAATTGCTAGGTCTGAATTTTTGAATTCTGAAGCTACGAATTACACAGTTGTTAGATAGGCAAGAGTTATTGCGCTGCTCCTAATTTAAAATTAAAAGTAGCCCTAATTTTGTAATTTACACTATTATACGTCAGTTGCGAAAAAGAAACTCTAGTAGTTGTTTTAGAACATAGTCGCCGCTTTGGTGAAAAATTACCCCACCTGGCAACACTGTATTCGAAAATATAAAATATTAAATTGCAGATGTGTGCAATTCCACTAATGTAACATTTTGTATGAGAATTTGCACAGAAATGAACAAAGAGTGATAGTAAGATTATAATTTTCAATATAATTATACATAAGTGTAAAACCAAACTCAAAATCACCATAGAATATTAATATGAAATAAAATTTTAGTATTAAGACCAGTATGTGCAACAAACTTTTCAATAAGAGTTGACTGTGGAAAGCAAAACATGTGCCTGACTTAAACCATTCAGTTTATAAAATTTGCTACGGGTATTCAATAAGTTAGCTGTTAGTAATTAAGGACTCTGGAATACAAAATACGTAGTTATTTCTGATCATAATCATTTAAGTCTTTCAGACCCGGTAAACTCGAGATTTGAATTGCTTGATAAATTTTGATGGACGTTAAACAATAAAGGTACGTGGGCTATCTTAAGGGGGTCTACCTATAAGTAGATTGAAGTTTTTTCTTGATATCTAGCAAATAGTTGGCCAAATGCATTAAAGAAATGCATATTGAAAAACAAGAATTGATAAGTTTTTCCAGATTAAAAAGTTAGCTTAAAAGTTGTATTTGCGAGAAATTGTTTGTAAAATATATTGCAAGTGAAAATAGTTTATAATTATTTATATATTATGTATTCAATACGTGTAATATACATTCTTTTAAATCCATCCAGTTGTGGTTCTAAACACAATTCTTTATGTAGATAGAATATTGTATTTGTTATATATTAAGTAAAAAATCCAACGTAATGATAGCTACACCCCTTTAAGGCAGCTTGTGCAGCTTTACTTATTAAAGAGCTTGTGGGTGTTCAATTGAAACCCATCTTAGCTTTATGAAAATTTATTCAACAATTTAATTACAAATAATTACCGTCGCAGTTAAGGCACCTATCCCATTGTTTTACTACCCGACGTATACCCTGCTCATAGAATTCTTGTGGCTGCTGATTGAAGAAGTCTTCCACAGTTCTGCGTGAGACTCAAAATCCCGACCTTTTAACGCCTTTTTCTGCGGTCCAAATGGATGGAAATCATAAGGCGATAGATCCAGGCTATCCCTCCATTTCTTTCGTTGAAGATTTTCTTTTACCACATTAGCAGTATGAGGCCTGGCATTGTCATGCATCAAAATGACCCCACGCGTAAGTTTTCCTGGACGTTCCCGTCTTATTGCTTGATGAAGCGTATTCAAAGTTTCATTGTACAGATTTGAATTGACATTTACTCCAGGTTCCTTAAACTATATCAGCAAGGCTCCTTCATGGTCGAAAAATGTTTAAATCACCTTGCCTGTAGAAGGTTGTGCTTTAAACTTCTTCGTTGGTGGTGAACTTGAATGTTTCCACTGCTTCGACGGTAACTGAGTGGATGGTTCGTAGTAATGGCACCAAGTTTCGTCACCAGCAACTATTAACAGAAGAAAGTCTATATAGTCTGCGAGGTGTTGCAGAGATAGCCCATTTGCAAGCATTTTTGTTCATTAAACAAGAGACGAGGAATTCATTGCGAACACACTTTGCTGTGAAAGTTCTCTAATTGAAATTCGACGATTTTCTCTAATAAGGTCTTCCACACATGCCATATTGTTTGCTGTTAATGCAGTAAATAAAAAATTGATGAGGATTTGACGATCGATAAAATACCAGTAGAGAGAGGAGTGAGACAAGGGGATACGATCTCCCCTAAACTCTTTACTCTCGCGCTTGAGGACGTATTCAAGACACTACCCTGGCAAAATAAAGGTATTAACATCGATGGAGCAAGATTAAATAACTTAAGATTCGCCGACGATGTCTTAGTCAGTAACAGTGCGGAAGAATTAAAAGATACGGTGCAAGAATTAGACGATGCCTGCCAGACTATAGACTAGAACTATGAGCCCAGAAAATATTAGGGTCACTCTGAGAAATCAATCCATAGAAAATGTCCAAGAATACAACTATTTGGGACACAACATCAAAAGGGGTAAAGATAACCAGGCAGCCGAGTTAAATAGAAGAATCAATCTCACATGGGCAGCTTTCGCAACACTTAGTTATATCCTCAGAAACACAAAAATCCCAAACAATCTTAAGAGAAAGGTATATAACGCATGCATTCTGCCAGTGGCTACATATGGTATGGAAACAATGACACTAACAAAAAGCAGCGCAAACAGGTTAAGAATCCGCCAACGAGCGATGGAGAGAGCCATGCTCGGAGTCAGCCTCAGAGACAGGATCCGAAATGAGGATATAAGAGCGAGAACGAGGGTCGAAGATGTTATAGGGCGGGTCATATCGCTCTAGACAATGAGAAATGGACAAAGAAAATATTACAATGGCGACCACGAGAAACTAAAAGAAGCGTTGGACGACCACAAGCACGATGGCGTGACGACCTAAAAGAAATAGTCGGAAAAAATTGAATACTAAAGGCCCAAGATAGACACATAGAAAAAAATGGAGGAGGCTTATGTCCAGCAGTGGACCCTGAGAAGCTGAGAAGAAGAAGAAGAAGGCAGTACACCATGCACCTGGTCGCGGCTCATCCATAGTCCCCTCTTTTCCATTCTTAAATTTTCGGCACCATTCCTTCACGGTTGGTTACTCAGTAGGTCTATACACTGCTTGCATTCCGATATGAATCTGCAATGGCTGCACACCCTCAGCGCATAAAAATTGTAGGACCGCACGTTGATCAAACTTGGGCGGATTTTCAACAACAAACGCCATTTCAAAATCGAAGTTTTAGGAGTCAGAATCAAATTCAAACCCCAGAAACTTATTAATGTGTTGCTTACAAACACTACTAACATTAACAAACGTCATTTGCATTTGTTTTCAAGACTAAGTTGATCAAAGATGGGTTTCTGTTGAACAAGCCTCGCAGAATCTTTCAAGGTGAATCAAGCGTTTTAAACGCTTAAAGACTTTAAGAAACTTGTTATCTCTGCGTTTTCCATTGAGAAATAAATATTTTGTGTTTTGAAGTAACGCTCTTTTTGTTTTTAATAGCCAACCCTTATTGAAAATGTTGTTGGCAATAGTCTAATTTTTATTAGATGCAAATTATTGCCATTACACCATTTTTCTTGAAAAAATTCCATGATATATTTGATATTTGACCATAGAGAAATGTTGGGCCATATTTTGTATAATTTTGGTATTTTGTTTGGTTGCTATTTTGCCTAAAAATTTTATATTAGAGGATCAATGAAAGAATATTTAGAACATGAGACTGCGTGTTGGAAAAGCTAACTTAGGAATATAGACAAAACGACCTGTATGACCTACAGTAATTGCCAGCCGTTATTGACACATTGGACATGTCGCAAAGCGCATAAACTCCGTGGAAGAGGTCGCAAGCCAAAGTTCAAAATGTCATATTGGTATCTGTTCCAACAACGTACAGTAGCGTCCCTGCCATATAAATCACGGTAGATTATTGTATGTACAGTAAGATGCTCGTATCCTGAGTACAAATGACTTTTTTGTTGTTTACTTGTTTAGTTATGCCTTGCTTGTAATGATGTTTCATTTACATTTATGGTCGTCTGCAGATGAGGATTCTTTGTTCTTGCCATTTGTTTAAAATAATGATGGGTGGCGCAAGTGAGGGCGATTAAGAATCGTGTACATTGCGCAGTTTTAACAAATTGCGCTTAGTGTAATTTGCCCCATCTTCCATGCCGAACTGCAGCCAGTGCGAATGACAGAACTGGCGAAGACGGTGCAGACGTAGACGTGTTATTAATGTAAAATGTAATTATTTTAACCATAAAGAAAAAAGCCCACTGCAAACAATAGGTGATCAACTTGAACCGTAATCAATCAATTCTTTGTCTCTGAAGAAATTAAAAACTATTCTGAGGACGAGTAACGCCCACTTTTATAGTTGTAGAGGTTCCAAGCGGACCGTCCAGCAGCTATTGGTTCTTGCTTGACAGCCTCTAGAATTATGATTTAAAACTGATTAGATTATATTCTCGGAGTCATTATCATCTCAGAAATAACCAGTGGCTTACGATCCGTGTATTAAGTTGCAAGAAAACTCAGCAGCCTATGAAACTCGCTAATATATTACCAACTGTCCGTTTGGCATTGTAAATGTTACATATATTACCGTTAAATCTATCTCTCGCGATTTATATTTACCTTATGCGAAACTAATTTCTAAATACAGTTGTTATTGGCGTAATTGAGAAACTTCTACTCGGAAATGCTTAAAATAAAACACAACGTCCATATATTAAACCCCTTTTCTGTTGCCAAATAAATTACAATATTATTAGCACCTGGATTTTTACAATTATTTGTAAGAAAAGTACAGTTTAGTCATGCTGTATAGGTATTGGCAAAGCAATGAAAATCAGAAAATTTTATGCATATATAACAGACCAATCAATAGGCTAAAAACTGCTGCTGGTGGTGAAGCTGTCTTGAAAAATATGAATCACAAAATATAACACATAATTTTATTTTTAATATTTCGTTTCTTATTATCAGTTATTTGAATGCAATTCATATCTATTTTTATGCAATTCTTATCGTTTCTTGCTTGTTTACTTGCATGTTCTAAAAATTTCTTTTCTCTTCGTTATTTTTTAAAGTTTATCGAACCGTTTATCACATGTTTCTGCGTAAGCAAATTAAAATAATCAGAATTTTCTTCAGAGCTTTTGGTTTCGTTGTCAGATTTTTGTTCCACAAAACGCTGCCTTTTGAAAATTGATTTTGACTCTGAATACCGCATTGACGCAGCAGCAAATATTTTAAAATCATATCGAGAAGGCCTATTATTTATTATATTCTCTGTATTTTCTTGTACGTTCCGGAAGGAAGACCATATCGATCATCCGGGTACATTGGCGCTGACAACTCTTTCACATAAACTTTATGCAGCTGCCCCAGGGGATTTGCTTATCCTGCGAAGAAAGCTTTCTTAAACGAAACTTTTAGAATATTATGTTATGCTCTGACTTTTATATGCCCCATTGTCTGTTTTCGGAATATAAACTTGTTAAATTGTTTTTGCATTTCATGCCATACTTGCTGGTTTCTTGGTTAAGAATTTAATTTTAATATATAATTTCAACTCCGAGAACATTTAATAAGCTTCTGATGTTTTAGAGACATTTGATCAATAACTCGTCCTTAACTTGCTTTAACTCGCAGCTTTTTATGAGATGTGGGTAGTAATTCTGCCATACAAAGCGAAGCAACATTACAATAACCACCAAGAAGAAACATGTTTAAGTAAAACTTATTTACGAAATATTCCAATTAATAGATAATATTCAACTAATTAATTCTCACATGAAAAATATTTGCTCTTGGTGGTTTTCGAATCCGAAGCATTGTCTTACTTTACCTTTTCAATAAAATAAATTTTATGTATAGGAAAATCCAACAGAAATACTCGAAACAAAATAAAGTTGAATATTTCATCGTTTCAACAATGCACGAGCTTAATGCTTTGAATTTAGTAGCAAGCAGAAAATGTTTGTCGATTTCATCGCAACGTTTATGCAAATGAGCAAGCTTTATAAATTTTATAATTAGTCTCCTTGGAACGCAACTGCTCCGAATGCACTGAAACAAAAATTAGCCGTCTTGAGATCCCTGGAGGGTTTTTGCATCAGAATTAGGAGGGTGAACTAAGAAAGCGCCCTCATTATCCAGCATGCGTGTGCTCTAACCCTTGCTGTTCTTAACCTTCAATTGACCTAACAAATTACGTTTTTCTAAGGAATATTTCCGCAAACGAATCATCCCTGACGACTTTAATGAAATTCTGGCTTTCATGCATGGCCGGTCCTGTTGACATCAACAAATAAGCGTAGTCACAACGGAATATCAATTCGTCAGCAACCCCTATGTTTGTTATTTGTATTAGAGCTGAATTAAACGAGAATTCGTCAAAATCTGTCGGTTAATTTTAGCATTCTGTAATGAACTGCTCATTTGTTGATGATGCGCCTGTATCCAATAAATATCATTTAAATCATTTAATTAGTTTGAAACATTTTTATTTTATAAAGAACTACAAAAAATTAGAATATTTTTTGTTTAATGTCCCATCGTCCTCAAGATGTATGATGTGTGACGATTTTCAAATACAATTTTCAGATGTCGTATATAATATGTTAAATGTCGTTGGGAAAAATATATTTCCTTCTCGCTCATTATCTATTTCTGTCTCAACGTAATATGTTAAAAACTTCGATCGAATTCAGATACAAAAATCAACGATCGAATCCGATCACTACTACTCACGAGTGCGTGTAGGGTCATGTGCAGTATAAGTCTGCCCAAGTGGAGTCTGTGTAGATCTTAATTAACAAGATTTGAAAATATATTTAAAATTGATATTATAGCCATAAAGTATAGACAATATACCAAAGAGGAAGTGTACTTTCAACGATAAATATGCAGAAGAGTTATATAGAACTTCTTTGGCGTATTTGAAAAAAACGATCCAGCCTTATTATAATAAGGATAAAATAAATTTCTGATGACGTTATGATCTCCTCATCATCATCATCATCATCATCATCATCATCATCATCTGACATGGAGCTGACTCGAGGGTCGATCCTGGATACGCCAGTACTAAATATTGGAAAATAACAAACAAAATTTTTTTAGTGGACATGTTTTTTTAGTTGTGTTCTAGTGTAAATACAAAAATGTTGTTTCACTCTTATTTTGATGTAGTGTATCAGCTTTAGTGTATTTTAGTAAATTCTCAATAAATGTAATCCAAGTGCATATACAGACAGGGCAATGTAAATTCATGGAAGTTCATCGTGGTTTGTAACATAAACTATAGCAACTTTATCTAGCCCTGGAACTAGCACGGTCCTGTATTTATTACATCTATTTTGCATAACGTACTGTACTGCATTAAACTTACAAATATCCCATGAGGATGGAATATTTTAAATAACATGTTTATCCCAAAAATAATAGGAAGATACAAATTATATACTTCTTACTAATAGTACATAACTATTAATTATTACTTCAATTTATTGAAAGCAATTAAGTATTTTTTAATTGATAGATAAGAAGGACAACCTTTGTTTAAAATTCACACGATAATATTCCTCTCTGCAGCCGTTGTAAAAAACAATACGTATAATATACGTCAAATAAAATGGTACAAATAGTAAAAAATTAGATAAATCTTGACATTAGAGTTATATGCATTATGTTCTTAAAGGACGGTGCTTTGTAGTAATGTGAAATATTTGAACTTTATTAAACCCACATATACCATATCCGTATGTACTAGTTAACAACACCACAATTGAAAAGGTCGCATATTAACGTAGCTACGGTGGCATAAGAAAAGGCTAATTTTAACTTATTTTGATAAATTTTGACAGTCCTTTCAGGGGATCCTTAAGCAGCCTAGAAACTCACAATCTAGTACAGCCATTTTTAGTAGGCAATCCATGATATTCCTTTCTGTATCTTGCACAAAATAGAAGTAGGTAATTGATAATTTCTTTTTGTTACACAAATAGTAGCATAGTTAAGTTGTGATAACTTCATTGCTACTTGTTATGTTTAACAACTGAAATTGGTTTAAGAGACACGGCGTTGTTCTGATTAAAAAAAATAGGTTAATCTTGACACATTCTCAAAGGATGGTTGTTTGTAATAAGGTGATTTTTTTACTTTATTAAACCCACATACACTATAACCGTATGTACTAGTTAAAAACATCACAATTGAAAAGGTCGCGTATTAACATAGCTACGATGACCATAGAAAACGCTAATTTTAGATTATTTTGAGACACTTTAGCATTCCTTTCAAGAGATTCGTAACCGGTTTAGAAATTCAAAACGTAGTACAGTCTTTTTAGTAGACAATCCATGATATTCCTTTCCGTATCTTACACAAAATAGAAGTAGTTGATCATATCTTTCTGAAAATACTAATTTTAAGTTATTTTGAGAGACTTTAGCAGCCCGTTCTTTAACCGAGCTAGAAATTCAATATCTAGTAGTACAGCCTTTTTAGTAGACAATTCATGATATTCCTCTCTGTGCCTTATATAAATAGAGGTAGTTGATCATATCTTTCTGAAAATACTAAGTTTAGGTTATTTTGAGACACTTTAGCAGTTCTTTCTTTAACCGAGCTAGAATTTCAATATCTGGTACAACAGCTTGTTAGCAGGCAATTCATGATATTACTTTCTGTGTCTTACGCAAATAGAGGTAGTAGATTATATTTTTCTGAAAACACTAATTTTAGGTTATTTTGAGACACGTTAGCAGCTCTTTCAGGGGATCCTTAACCGAGCTAGAAATTCAGTATCTGATACAGCATGTTAGTAGGACATCCATGTTATTTCTTTCTGTGTCTTACACAAATACAGGTAGTTGATCATATCTTCCTGAAAACGCTAATTTTAGATTATTTTGAGACACTTTAGCAGCTCTTTCAGACACTTTAGCAGCTCTTTCAGACACTTTAGCAGCCTCTTTGGTAGGCAATCCATGATATTCCTTTCTGTGTCTTACACAAATAGAGGTAGTTGATCATATCTTCCCGAAAGCGCTAATTTTAGATTATTTTGAGACACTTTAGCAGCTCTTTCAGGGGATCCTTAACTGATCTTGAAATTCAATATCTAGTATAGCCTTTTTAGTAGGCAATCCATGATATTCCTTTCGGTGTCTTACACAAATAGAGGTAGTTGATCATATCTTCCTGAAAACGCTAATTTTAGATTATTTTGAGACACTTTTTTAGCTCTTTCAGGGGATCCTTAACCGAGCTAGAAATTCAATATCTGGTACAGCTTTTTAGTAGGTAATCCGTGATATTTCTCTCTGTGTTTTACACAAATAGAGGTAGTTGATCATATCTTTCTGAAAATACTAATTTTAGGTTATTTTGAGACACGTTAGCAGCTCTTTCAGGGGATCCTTAACCGAGCTAGAAATTCAATATCTGATACAGCATGTTAGTAGGACATCCATGTTATTTCTTTCTGTGTCTTACACAAATACAGGTAGTTGATCATATCTTCCTGAAAACGCTAATTTTAGATTATTTTGAGACACTTTAGCAGCTCTTTCAGACACTTTAGCAGCTCTTTCAGACACTTTAGCAGCCTCTTTGGTAGGCAATCCATGATATTCCTTTCTGTGTCTTACACAAATAGAGGTAGTTGATCATATCTTCCCGAAAGCGCTAATTTTAGATTATTTTGAGACACTTTAGCAGCTCTTTCAGGGGATCCTTAACTGATCTTGAAATTCAATATCTAGTATAGCCTTTTTAGTAGGCAATCCATGATATTCCTTTCGGTGTCTTACACAAATAGAGGTAGTTGATCATATCTTCCTGAAAACGCTAATTTTAGATTATTTTGAGACACTTTTTTAGCTCTTTCAGGGGATCCTTAACCGAGCTAGAAATTCAATATCTGGTACAGCTTTTTAGTAGGTAATCCGTGATATTTCTCTCTGTGTTTTACACAAATAGAGGTAGTTGATCATATCTTTCTGAAAATACTAATTTTAGGTTATTTTGAGACACGTTAGCAGCTCTTTCAGGGGATCCTTAACCGAGCTAGAAATTCAATATCTGATACAGCATGTTAGTAGGACATCCATGTTATTTCTTTCTGTGTCTTACACAAATACAGGTAGTTGATCATATCTTCCTGAAAACGCTAATTTTAGATTATTTTGAGACACTTTAGCAGCTTTTTCAGACACTTTAGCAGCTCTTTCAGACACTTTAGCAGCCTCTTTGGTAGGCAATCCATGATATTCCTTTCTGTGTCTTACACAAATAGAGGTAGTTGATCATACCTTCCTGAAAACACTAATTTTAGATTATTTTGAGACACTTTAGCAGCTCTTTCAGGGGATCCTTAACTGATCTTGAAATTCAATATCTAGTATAGCCTTTTTAGTAGGCAATCCATGATATTCCTTTCGGTGTCTTACACAAATACAGGTAGTTGATCATATCTTCCTGAAAACGCTAATTTTAGATTATTTTGAGACACTTTTTTAGCTCTTTCAGGGGATCCTTAACCGAGCTAGAAATTCAATATCTGGTACAGCTTTTTAGTAGGTAATCCGTGATATTTCTCTGTGTTTTACACAAATAGAGGTAGTTGATCATATTTTTCTGAAAATACTAATTTTAGGTTATTATGAGACACTTTAACAGCTCTTTCAGGGGATCCTTAACCGCGCTACAAATTCAATATCTGGTACAGTCTTTTTAGTAGGCAATCCATGATATTCCTATCTGTGTTTTACACAAAATATGGAAAATAATGCCATAGTTAAGTTGTAATACTTCATTGCGAGAAGAAATTAGTTCAGATTTTAAAAATATTAGGTCATTTTGGACACTGGAGCGGCGTTATACATTATGTTCTTAAAGAACGGTAGTTTGTAATAAGGTAAAAACATTTCATTACATTATGTCGGGAGAGTAGATCAACGCACCCGCCATGGTTCAACAATGTTATGGGCTAATAAAAAAATTTTAAGTAGCCCCTAAATAAATTTTAATTTTCTAAACTGATTGGTAAATTAATCAGCATACTTTCAACGCAATTAGTGTGTCTTAAAACAGCAATAAATTAATATATAGACGATTTAGTTCGTTTTCCATTGATTTTATATTGATTTATTAACCAAAAGCATCACATGTTAATTTACAGCTCGGTTATTAAGTAATAAAAAGTGTCATTAAGTCAAAACCCAATCTTCGCGAATTCGTTTAGTATGCTTCTATAAATAACTTTGTATAACTGTGTTTTCGTCAATTTCCTCATTTTTCTCTGTTCAGGCGACACTGGGCGCAGCAAAAAAGTAAAAGTCTGAAAGGAATTCGAACGATGCGTGATTTTATAATAAGTGCGGTCATTGTGAGTGTCACTTTAGAAACATGACGTCACACATGTTCTCACATATCACGTGATTTAATACAAAGTCCGTATTGTAAAGCTTCATAAAGGGAAGTCTGTGTTTTTTTTTGTCGAACGTATATGTCGTACCAAGAACGCCGCTCAGAATGACCTCCAGGAATTTACAGATTGACTTCAGTGTCAAGACTACCGAACAGGTTTATGTACAGCTTTCAATTATTTGTTTTCAACTGAAACTTGATTGCATTACGATTAGACTTGCTTTTATAGTCACCCGTATCTATAGTGAATCATTAAGGCTGAATCAACCTGGAGTCTTCCGTTCCACCTTCGTTAAACATAACATAGTACAGTACCACCTCGAAACTACAGCAATGTTAATCATTGATGATATTGACGAAAGAAACTTTAGCTATTTTGCATTAGATTGGATTATTGAACGTTTTATAAGTTGCACCAGAGCTCACTCCTTAAACATATATTTCACTTATAGTAGAAACCGTTTTTAACGAACCCGCTTAAAGCGATATATCGGTTATAGCGAACCTAAATGAAAGTCCCGAAAACGGTCAATTAATTTAAACATTTTTTGTTTTTATTGTTTATATGGAACATCGGAAATAACAGATTTTTAGGGTCCCTTGAGGTTCGTTATAAACGAAGTCTACTGTATATTTATTTCTTTTATAACGACTTGTGATGCAAATACAGGAATATTCAAAAAATAAATCAATACCAAAACCAGCAAAAATAGAACAAAAACTTATATGTCTTATTATAGACAGAATCTCACAATATAAATTAATAATATATTATTATACAGGATGTTTCATAACTACTGTAAAAAACTTTGCCATTTGGCTGATACGGTCATTTTGAAAAAAAGGGCCAATAAACATACGCCCTATGCTAATTAATTACGAAACTATATGAAATCAAAGTTTTAATGGATTATTATTTCAGACCCTTAATGTCAAGTGGCATTCCAGAAAACATTTTCAACAATCGGTTGCTTAAAATTGAACTTTCAAAAAATCGTTTAAATGTAGAATAATACGTCGCATACAGTGTTAGAAGATGTTCCACTTAATATTCAACAAGGCATGTAGTTTCAGCATAATGGTGCTCTGCTTGAGTATGGAAGGCAAGTGGGTGCATCACTAAATCTTTATTATTCTGATAGATGGATTCGATGTGGAGGGTCTGTCATATGGCCTCCAAGATCTCCAGATTTATATCGTCTGGTATTTTATCTTTGGGGGCATCTGAAGCAGCTGGTGTAGACTGTGGAGTATTGAAGTACATAGTACTTGTGGACAATTACAGAATTAATCAATCTGTAAATGAAATTCGCAAAAACAACGTAGGGATGTTAGGGATGTTAAGGGGCACATTTTGAGCTTATATTACAAGAAATAAATGTTTTTATTTTGTTTTTTAAATTTTTGCTGTTAGAAGCCACATAATACCAAGATCTTGAATTCACCATGCGTTAAATATTGATACCTTGTAGTTGCATAATTACTTAAAATAGGACCTGTGCTCATTATTTTTTATTACATTTTAACTTAAAATGATCTCAGTAACCAGATGGCAAAGTTTTTTTTACGCTAGTTGTAAAACACTGTATATTAACTTAGAAAACAAGCACCTTTTAATTAATATTATTAATAATAATATTCAAAATAGCCTCATCGACGTTACAAATTTATAAATGACGTAGCGGTAAAAATATCGATGAAATTTCAGGTTGATTAGGAATTAATATATATACATAGACAGAGAAGCATGTATGTTAGGTTGTGGAAGATATATTATATTTTCTTCTTTGATTCCTTGCGTAGAAACCTTCTCTCCTATGCCTGTGTTGCGCGATAGATATAGGGGACCTACAGCTTAATATGAGATCTGAACCACGGGAAAGTAAACACTTCTACTGCAGAGAACAACATCTCCCTGGTTTACTATTGCCTTGCGAGGTAGAACGATAGTTAAAAATCCAATGTTACGGTGCTGGGAATTGAACCCCAGACCTTCAGCGTAGAAGCCTACCCCATGATCGCATAATATTTTATATGTATTATTGAGAGTGTTTTGAATATTATGATTAACATTAATTAGAAAATATGACACAGAACAAACATATTTTTGTCTAATTTTACATAAAAATAATCTCATTGGGAATGGGATAAAAATTCATACTTTGGCTATGCGATTATTAAATACTACTGTAAAAAAGTAATATAAATGGAATTCAATTTTAGATTAAGGTTAATCCGTAGAAATAGCTGTAAATGATTTCACCAGAAGAAACTGTTACGATAGCTGTCCAATTATCAAAAAATTTAGAATATGGTGTTTCCATGGCTAATTTATATTCGCACAGTGCAGTGCGATATGAAACAAATAAGTTTGATATCACCTCCTTAACATGTATAGATTAATGTTTAGTGCCATTTTATCGGAATTAATTTCACGTGAATATGAATATACAGATTGAAATTAATATGATTAATAAGAATTATATTTGCCTAAGAAATTAATTTTGCGACACCTGTATAGTACAGTTATGTATGGGGGATTGGTTGTCCGTGGTGTCATCGCGGGTGAGGATATCTACGATAAAAACTAATTGATCACTGAAAAAGTGTTAGTCAACTTAACATTGTGCAATTAGGAACCTATGTAGGCTCACTTCAAAAAATAGTAAATGCGAAGAAGAATTAAAATTCAGCAGGGAAGAGAATCGTAGGCTAAAAAGAAAGTATTTAAAAATTAATAATTATATTGGTTTTGCTAATTAATTAACAAAGATGGAATTGTAGAATTACAACTATACGGACAATAATTACTGTTACATTGTTTTGAAACATATACTTCGTTTCAAAGCTACGGGTTTAAAACTTTGCTAAAATAATGTTTCATTTATTCGTATGCAATGATCAGGTTTCCATAAAAAAGATTAACAATTATAAGAAAACAATAACAACAACGAAAATAAAATTAGTAATGTGTAACAGTGTCATGAACAGCAATTCAAGCCTTTATTCGTCGTGGCATGCTTTCTATCAAGTGGGCTCCTGGGGTATCTCGTTCCATATAACCTCAAGTTGGTGTCTCAGCTCAGCTAAGTTGTTAGGAGCTCTTGTCAATAATCTTAGTCGCCGGCCCATCATGTCCCAAAGATGTTCGATCGGCGATAAGTCCGGTGATCGTGCAGGCCAGGGCAACATTTGCAATAGACGTGTGGACGTGCGTTTCCTTTTGGAAAATACCGTTTGGCAACGTCTGCATGAATGGTACTAACACCGGTTCCAGGACATTATTAATATAATGATGAGCATTTAAAGTGCCTGGGACGAACACAAGAGGTGATCTTCTACCGAAACAAAACGCACCCCAAACCATAACTCCAGGTGTTAAGCTGTATAGAGTCTTTCAACAAAATCTAGATTTCTTCTTTCTCCTTGATACTGACGTACCTTCCTACGGTCATCATTTGCCCACAAACAAAATCTTGATTCGTCACTGAAGACAATGTCGTTCCAGTGCTGATTCCAATGCTGCCGCCCTTGACATCAAGCAAACCCAACAGCCTTGTGATGTGCAGTTAAATGGAGCCGTTGGAATGGACGGTAGGATCGCAGTCCAAAAGAAGAGATTCTTCTGTAAATTGTTGCCATTGACACGTGGCGGTGAAGAGCTCGCATCCAGTCTACAGCAACAGACCTTGTTTGAAAGCGGTCTCTTGTAGCCATTCTTCGAAGAAGTCGATCTTCACGAACATTGCTGTCACGTGGAGGTTTACCAGCAGGACGATGTCGCTGAATGCCTTCTTCTGACCAAGCAGACCATATTAGTGCAACTGTAGTGTGGTCTCGATTTACCCTTCTACCAATTTCACCAAAAAGAAAGTCCAGCTTCTTTTATGCCAATAACTCGACCTCTTATCACAATCGGAAATGTGGTTAAATTTTCTACGTTGTCTTACTGGAGGCATTTTAAAACATTAATTGTGTCACAAAATGTAACAAACTCTTGAAACAACTAATGTATACTAGATGTTGTTTTGTTTCCAAGCAACAAGTTGATAAGAGACAGTACACGAACACCACAACCACTTCATTTTTGTGATCATTTCATACGCAATAATAAAACATTATTTTAGCTTTATTTTTAATGGGTGGTGCATTTCATATTAAACTGATCATATAATGAATTCTGCTGACGTCACTATTAAATTGTTATGAAGCATGAAATTTTAGGTATAACTGTTTGTTTGTTATTCTTAATGATAATAGGACAGATGGTTTCTCTCCTAATTTTTACATTTATTCGACTTTTAATATCAAATGAAAACCTAAATTATTTATTTGTATTTAAGTTTTTTGCTATTATTGAAACAAAATTGTATTAAAAGGATTAAAAGGACAAATGTCCTTTGTTAATTAGTAAAAACTAGTAGAACATTCGACACTTTTTCTAAAATTTCTCCCTGATGTATATGTACGTGAGGAAGGCACTAAAATATCGTAAACGCATGTACGGTCGTTTATTTCAGTAATTTGCTTCGTTATTACCTCACGATTATTGCTTTCCAGGGAACTTTGATTGCACATCTTGACACAATTTTTGTTTCGTTTTATTGTAGTCATTATTCTTATTGTGGTCATCCATTTTTTGTCCCCATATAAGTTGCAGTGCCATAGAAAGACTATTATAACGTATAATAATGAAGCAACCTTTGTGGCAGTGGACCTGCTGACTATGGTACATCCGTAAGTGGATTTTAACCTGAACATCTGAATGGTCCGCTTATTTTTGAAAAACAGGCAAAAAACAACTTATACAAGCTTGTTTCAATTATAGTACGAGGTGTAAAAATGCTATCTCTCCAAAATGCCGATTCTGACTCCTCTTGGTTGGATATATCTGGAAACATAACGAGTTTAGCGACCGAAAAAACCAGAAAAAAAGTTACGCAGGAAAACTTCTCTTTTCTGAACTGTCACGGTCTGTTCGGCCAATACTTAATGAAGTGTGCAGCTTTGTCAAACGTTTAATTCGCAGTTAATTGCACAAAGAGAAAAGAGAGCATACTTCCACAATGCATTCTGTAGCTGTAGGGCACACTGTGGGGGTCACCCCTTTTATTACCATTATTTGAAGATAAAAAATGTCTTCCAATTAAAAAGCTTGCGGCTGACTCTATTTATCAATCTATAAGAACACAGCATGGGGCGTCGTCTCCTGGACTCGGGTCTAAATATGCATAAATATTGAAGGCAAAAAATAAATTACTTTAAATTATACAGTGTATATATTGCAGTAGCTTTCCTCTAACAATAATATTTTTCTTGTGTACCTTATTATATTTACTTAATCAAAATTTATCTCGGGTGTACAACAATCCGAATCGTGCTTAGCTTTAAATTTTTTATAAGAAAAATATCCCATGGCTGGGTGTGATTTATTTGTGATCAAATTTGGGTGCAAACACACGCACATGAATAAAATATCGATAAAATTATAAAGAAGTCGTTTCACAAAACTATTAATTACAGATTGATAGGTACTTTTCATCCCTCTGCAGTGTATAATAGGTAACTAATAGTTAATGTCATGATGGTATTATGGTGACCAGCGGGGGAGCGTCTGTCCCCCTAGTGCGGAACTCCTGCTAAGGTTAACTCGCGCCGCCGCTGTCAGACCCCGCATTGTGTCGCGAACCTGCTTCAATTTATATTTTAATGTGTTTTCCCCAAAACAAATGAATGTCCATTGTCGGCTCTTTTGACTTTCGAATGCCGAAACCGTATTTATTAACTTTTTCGAATGTAAACTGTCAATGGAAATATATACAGTACCCTTGTTAATTATTAGTTCTTGTAAATTTAAATTAAGGTATTCTCTAACCATTATACGAAGGGGTTTATTTAATTAATACCAAGCTTGGATCTTAGATTTAAAAATACAACACGCGGGATAATAAAAATACAACTTCCACCAATTTATAACTATTCTAAAATTAATTGTTTCTCTTGTAATTAACACCACTGGAAAAATGTAAAAGGATTCTATTGTGGTTTTATTGTACGCAAAATAACGCGAAAATGATTTAAATTTTCCTGGCCGTGCTATATTGACGACTGTTGCGTGGTGCGCCACTGATTTATAAATATAAAACTAAATTAAAACTTATACAGAACACGTTAAGCAAAAAAAAACTATTCAAATATAGCCACGAAAGATCATAGTGGTACCAGTAGTATCATCAATTATATTCGTTGAAGAATTGTGTTGATTAAGCTCATTTAAATGTTTGAAATTAGTGCTACCAAATGTGATAGCTACCTTGCCGAGCCTGCATACCTGAAAGATTCCTATATATCATTTAAACATCCTGGTGGACTCGTAACAATTAACAAAGCCGCTGTCGTAACGTAAACAGCAAATAACAGTGCTTATATGTGAATGTAGGGTTCTTTAATATCATTTATAACCCCCCGGATGGTCATTTTATAACTTTTTCCTTTATCGGGCGCACTAAGTTCCAGTTACTCTATATATATACACACACGAGAACAGTTCAGGTGTACAGTTTTGTACACCATTTGCGAATTTAAGGTCAAAACGAGTTTCTTATTTAACATCCCTTTACTTTATACAACATGAATAATGAATTCGGTCCAGTTACGTTTTAAAACGCGTTCCTAGGGTTAAATGTCTCCAACTAGGGGTTGAGCACACATACTCATGTATATAACACAGGACGCGAGCTAATTGTTAAAACAATGGTTTTTGGATGAAAGCGAACGCGGCATAAAAGTGGCTACTTGGCCATTTTGTGGTTAGACTTTTGTATTCTCACATTTGTGTTAGGGGACTGCTTAACAAGGGTATTGCTTTGAATTGCTGCTGTTTACTCAGCATTTGTTATTAAAAACTGCTCTTTTCTCTTCATTTGCGGGCGGTAGTTTAAAACAAACTCCTGCTGTTCCAGGTGTAGGGGGAAGAAGCTTTTCAAAAATACAAGTTACCCTCAATTTTTTATATAATATGTGTAGGAAATATTATATTTTTAATGTTATACAGTATGGTGAATATAGTTTTCTATAAAGGTTGGCTGTGGAAAACAAAACCTAACGTATGTAGATCATAACATTTGCCACAATCATTGAATACCCTACAACACAAAATAGTTGTTTCTAAATATATAACTTATATTTGCAGGGTTTCTTTAAGTATATGTAAGTTTGTTGGACATTTGAATGTCCTGGTAAACTCAAACGGATTGCTTACAATTTATTTTAAAATATATAATAAATGATGAAACGCAATCTGCCTTAAAAAATCTAGTTATCATTACATTGGAGTATTTGTGCCATTTCTTAAATAGCAACATTATTCCATTGGTTTGTAAACAGAATATTGTAGAAAATTTTAAAATATATAATAAATAGTGAATGACAACCTGCCTTAAAAAATCTAGTTATCATTACATTGGAGTATTTGTGCCATTTCTTAAAAAGCAACATTATTCCATTGGTTTGTAAACAGAACTTTGAAGAAAATATTAAAATTTTAAAATATATAATAAATGGTGAATCACAACATGCCTTAAAAATCTAGTTATCATTAGATTGGAGAATTTGTGCCAATTCTGAAATAGCAACATTATTCCATTGGTTTGTAAACAGAACTTTGAAGAAAACTATAAACTTTTAAAATATTTAATAAATGGTGTATCACAACCTGCCTTAAAAAATCTAGTTATCATTACATTGGATTATTTGTGCAATTTCTTAAATAGCAACATTATTCCATTGGTTTGTAAACAGAACTTTGAAGAAAATATTAAAATTTTACAATATATCTAATAAATGGTGAATCACAACCTGCCTTAAAAAATCTATCTAAAAATACATTGGAGTATTTGTGCCATTTCTTAAAAAGCAACATTATCAATTGGTTTGTAAACAGAACTATGAAGAAACATTTAATTGCCACAATATTTAATAATTACAAATGTTTATCCATTTTAATCTAAATAAAGTTTGAAGACAATTAAATACGAATACATACCACATTTAGCCTAATTTTCTACAGCTGTTTATTGCCTAAATGTAACCTAACTTTTGAGTCTGTAAATTCTGCTTCTTTGTGTGCCTTCCTATCTTCTACAAGCATGCTTTTAATGTGAAAAGGGAATCAGTATTTAATGTATGTATATTTTATTATTATTATTTATATGTATGTATGTACGTCGTTTTACGGACTTCTTTACTTAGATTGAATAATGTTATTATAACTCCAATGTAGTGCTACCTAAACATGTTGGAGCAGCCTGCGCGTCACTAATTATTCATCAAAAAAAAACGTAAAATCCGTCCAGTTTTATCAAGCAATTTAAATGCTGACTTGTATCAGATTCAAAAGGCTACAAACTTATAGTTATGCCATCAGAAATAAATAGTGTGTGTTATGTAACAACTAATTTTAGCAACTGTACAGTAACAGCAATTAATAATTGTATTAAATGGTATAAACTGTATGGCTTAAGTAAACACAATGATTTTTTCTACAGCCAAAATCTTTAAAAAATATTCTTCTTTTAAATTTGAGGGAAATTTTGATTTGATATTTTGCCATAGCGGTTATTTTTGCGCTTGTAAATCTAAATGTTTATATAAAATGAGAAAGTATCAATACTTTAAGAAATTTAAAACTGACGGATAGTGAAACCGAAAGTTTTGCAAAGTCCAACATCAAGAGTCAAGGGAGGGATTTCGGGACACAAAATCAAAGATCCACGCGTTGACTTTGACGGGCACGTTCTCTTTGCGCGTATACATGTTACAATTATGTTGAAATTTAATCATTCGTGTAGCGATTATTTCACGCTTGGCGATCACAGACAGCGACGCTAGGAATGTCCGCGCCAGAGTTAGGATTAATACAATGTAAATTGTCGACGATTTTAGAGAATGAAAACATATGATCAAAGGCAATCCTTTCTGATTGTATGTAGAATTAGATTTACGTGCGTATAATTTGTTTATAATCCTACGCGGAGAAACTTGAATAAGTAGTGACTACTAGTAGATTCTACTTGTAGTAAGTAGTAGGAAGTTATTACACCACAATACGGTGAGTCAATCATGCGTGAAAACCGAAAATGCTAGTAATGTGGCCTTACATTCTACCTACATAGGGATGTGAGTTACGAATTTGAGTTCAAAGAAGGCCGCGTATTGGATATAACATGCACAATGCAACTTTGTATATTAATATATGAAATTTGCACGCTTCGATTCACCCGGTACTTGAATTTATAAATATTGTCCGGCGCGCACTTTAAGACTCTTTGAACGAATCCGCCCTTGTCGAAACGAAATACTACATTTCTATACATCTTTTTAATTAAAATTTTCCGCCCGATTCCGATAATGGAACGCTTCGCAAATTATACAACCTAAAGATTACGATTAGGGATTTTACTAACACCATATTGATGGAAAATCCCAATAAAGTTTCCCTCCGAATCCGATAAGAATTTTGAAATTAAACATCCTAAATTTTGGGATGCAACGTTTTATCGAGACACGTACAAACTATCAGATGTATTTACAATTAGTGATAGCCCATCATAGATTTTACTATGATCGAATTTAAAATTACAATTATCAATTTAAATTCTATAATTACAATAATCAATTTTCACAGTATATTGAAACATAATAGATGCAAACTTATAATTAAGTCTATGTATATAAATACATTTCAATGACTGTTTAGGAGTTTCTTCCTCTTCAGCCGTATAATTACAGTAAGGATTTTTCCAGAAACGAATAAAAAATAGTTACATTTGACAATAATTGTGACTATCATTAATTAATCCATATAAATCTTATTATGAAAGCGAAATTAAGTTTCTATGCGAATCCAATAATATGGTTTTAAAAACTACATACTAACAGTTTAGGATTAGGATTTGACAAGAATTTCTTTCACTGTGTTGTGATAATTATTAACGAAACTTGATCAACTTCAAATAGCAGTGATT
>JABXWE010019190.1:0-12279 GCA_014611495.1 Limonius californicus
GCAGAAAGAGAGGAGAGAGGAGCGAGGAGAGATTAGAGAGGAGAGAGGAGAGAGGAAAGAGAGTAAGAGAGAGAGAGAGAGAACGAGAAAGAGAGATGTTTAATATATATCTCCTTAATTTGATTAAAATACGAATTTATTTCTTCTTGAAGTAAATTTAAGAGAGAAAAGAAAACGAATCTTTCTTCTAATAATGCATTCTTCCAAAGATGAAAAGGTAGCGTATAGTTTCGAACTCTTGCGGAAAAAGATTTTTTCAGTTCTATTTCAGATTTGATTAAATGATTACAAATTCATTGTCAGTTGATGAATTTTAGCATATCTTCATATTTAGAATTCCATCTAACAAAGGGTTCTGACTTATCGACGACCACACATACATGCACGCCTTCAGACAGGCATTTTACTAACCGTTTTTATGCCTTCTCGGAGGTCCCAAATATCTATGTACATATATCAACTAAAACTTAAGTTAAATTTGTTTCGTGAATTTAATATTTTCCTTTGCTGAAAAGAAGATAAAATTTATAATGTAAAAGCTGTGGTATGATCATTTACGCTTCCTTACAAGAAACATATTCTTAAATATAAATTGCAGAAACATATTCAGTATATGCAATGTATACTTAAAAATAGTAATTAATTACTAAAGTGGGCGTTTCAATTAGCAATTTTCCCGTAGTAACTCTGCTTCAAAAATTAATTTATTGTAATCAGATTACAATGTTACGCGCTACAACCTGAAATTTGAACTTTTACCGTTCAATCAACAAAAGTTGTTTAAAAAAACTTGTTTAGAGAGACTGCGGGACTGCTTACAATCGTCATCTAAATAATTTAATCGATGGAAATAAGCGTTCTTGAATAATTTAATACACGGTAGTTTGGAAAAAACACCCAATTTGCTTAGAAGTTGCTCTATTACAATTTGTTTTCGTAAATGCTTGCCTCATAAAAAAACTGACATCAAATGTCAGTGGCGCAGCTATTATGTTGCTCTGGGAATCCATACCTCGGAAAGGGGGGAGGGTGACAATGCAAAATGTAGTACACAAAAGCAGATTTTTAAAAACCGAATAAAAGATCAGAACATCGGATACTTACACTATTTCCGGTAGCATATAGCAACTTCCACGAGGTCATTTTGAGAATATCTCATAAAAAATAGTACAACAGCAATATGTTCTTGTACGAGGGCAGCCTTTTAAGTTTTTACAAAAAATAGGAAAAAAAAAATTTTGGAACAGCTATTTTATTGCTTTTCAAAATATTCACCCTTAAGATTTATATACTTTTGCGTTCAAACCAATTCTCGAAACATTTTTTCCACTCTTAAGTTGGTATCTCAAAAACATGATTTTTGAAGGCTTCAACAGCTTCTGGAGGTAATGAAAATCGCTGTCCAAGCATTTTTTGTTTGACATTCGGGAACACAAAGAAGTCGTTAGGCGATAAATCAGGTGAATACGGGCAATGAGACATTAATTCGATGTGATGGAACACCCAAACAGTGGATTGTTGCTTAATTTCCGGTTCATACGAAAATACCCAAGTTTCGTCACCTGTTACGATGTTGTATACGGATTTTGCAGTTCCTCAGTTGAATTTTTTGACCGTTTCCTTACAGCAATTAACATGAGCCTTTTTTTAGCTTCGGTCAAATTATGCGTAATACATCGGGAGCAGATCTTCTTCACGGCTAAATGTTCATCCAAAATCGAATGTACTGCAGTTTTCGATATGCCGAAGAATACCTCTACCTCACTGTAAGTCACATGCCGATCTTCTTCAATCATGTCGCACACAACATCGATGTTTTTTGAAATAACAACCGATTTTGGTTGACCTTTACGAAATTCATCACTGACTGACGCACGACCACGACGAAATTTTGCAAACCAATTGTACAGTCTTTTCTGATAGTGCTTCATTACCAAAAGTTGAACGAAACGATTCTATGCATTGTTGAGTTAGGCCTTTACTAAAATCGCAAAAAATAATCTAACGAAAATTTTCACGTGATATTTTCATTTTTCAGAAAATTCCTTTTTTTAAACGCTCACTGTAAACAAACTACTCCATCAATTTGACACATTTCAATAGCGCCACCCAGTGGTTGTTTGTAAAAACTGAAAAGACTGCCCTCGTATACTGTATACGGTGCGATCTAAAATTATATATTTAAATAGGCTGTTATGTTGGTATTACTATTTGCTAACCTACAGCTAGTGTCAGTTTGTTTGATCTGTGTAAAATTGAATGTTTATTAATGTTTCAGATTTACCTTTATTGTGATGTATGGTTAACTTATCTCGCAAATTAGTTATAATACCGAAAGGCAGTAAAGTTATCCAGACTTAGTTTCGTTTTAATTATGGGCAATGGTAACTCATAACTTCAATTCAAATAAAGATGTTTGAAAATAATTTGACAGTATCGTTACATTGAACGAAAGATATGGCATACCCAACCATTTGATGATTATTGCTTTCAATAAAAAACCTTCGTTTATGCATTATACAGGGTTGCTCATTAGTGCATCAAAGTCCAATACCGGTATTATTAAAATGAATTGGTAAGTTCTTCTTTTTTTTGTAATGTAGCGCCAAAATGCGCACACATTTAACTTATTTCAAAGAGCAATTTCTCAGTTTTTTCAAATAGAACAGTCTGTAAATTATTATATTTTTGAATTGGCACGTTAATTCTCTACAATATTTATGAATATTATCTTATACCTAAAATCGATATTTTCAGAAATATTTTTACTTTTTCATTACCAACCGTTGAATTATTAAACTTTTTATTTCCTTCTAATCTAGTAGCCATGATTTTGTCATAAAGTTACAACATTTAATATTAATAAGATAGATAGAAAAAGCATTTTAATTCAATTCAAGTATTTATCTATATCAAACATTCAATGTGACCTGAATTAACAGCATGGGCCGAGAATAGCAATATTCAACTCGTTTTCGACGCAAAACAACCAGGCACGTTTAGATCTGCCGCCTGGGGCAGAGACTATAACCCCGACCTCTGCTTTGTCACTAGAACCGAAGCGAACTAGCCGCTAGCAATACACAGAAATGTGCTGTCCAGTTTCCCGCACAGCCAACATAAGCCTGTCCTAGTAACTATCGGAATACAAATACCAATCATTAGCTCTATACCCCAGCCCAGATGGAACTTTACCAAAGCCGACTGGAACAAATTCCAAAAAATCCTTGATAGCACCGTCCACTGGAACCCCCCAAAACCCTAAAACTATGACAGATTCTGCGGTGCCGTCATTTCTGCTGCAAAACAAAGCAAGAGTATACCGAAAAGATTACATCCCAGGCTGGAGCGAAGATAGCGAAACAATATACCAGGAATACTTAAACAGCGGAGATCCACAGCTTGCAGATGAAATACTACACAGCTTAGATACCACTCGTCGTAAAAAATGGACGCAAACGGTAACTAGCATAGATTTCAAGCATTCCAGCAAAAAGGCCTGGAGCCTCCTAAGAAAACTGGGGTCGAGCGCTCCACCTGTTCGATTAGAACCAACAGTTACCCCAGACCAGGTTGCCAATCATATCGTCTCAACATCTAGAGCCACTAGCAATAAAAAACATACCACGCTGATCAAAAAAGAGCTTAGGCAACTAAAAAGAGAAATATCGAAGAGGCAAACCTCACAAACCCATTTTCAGCAAAGGAAGTATCTAGCGCGATAAAAGAAATGAAGGCTGGAAAAGCTCCCGGATACGATGGAATCCATCCAGAATTTTTGCTCCACTGTGGCGCTATAGCTAGAAACTGGCTAGCAAAGTTCTACTCGGAAATCCTTCTTACTGGCAACCTACCGTCAAAACTAAAGGAATCAAAAATAATATCACTCCTTAAACCAGGCAAAGACAAGGATAAGCCAGAAAGCTACAGACCGATTGCCCTTCTCAGTTCGTATTACAAACTGCTGGAAAGGATAATCCACAACCGCATCGTCCATAAAATAATGGAACACGTTCCAGTGGAACAGGCAGGCTTCCGCAAGAACCTAAGCTGTTGCGACCAAGTTCTTTCTCTAACTACGTTCATAGAAGCTGGCTTTCAAAAACGGCACAAAACATCAGTGGTCTTTATAGACCTTACAGCAGCATATGATACAGTCTAGCGACAGGGCCTCATATACAAACTCCTAAAAACCACTAAGTGCAAAATAACAACCCGGCTTATCGAAAGCATGCTAAACAACCGCACCTCTCGAGCCCACATGAATGACCAGACAAGTAAGAAATGTACCCTGAACAACGGCCTCCCTCAGGGATCTGTTCTTTCCCCATTGCTCTTCAACCTGTATGTGTCCGACCTGCCTGAAACGCGTTCGAAAAAATTTAACTACGCTGATGACATGGCTTTAGGATTTAGCCACCAAAACCTCTCGGTGACAGAAGACGTACTGAGCGAAGATTTAACAGCCATGAACGACTACTTTATGAAATGGCGACTTAAACTCAGCGTATCCAAAACCGAAGCAACGTGTTTCCACCTAAACAACAAGATGGCCAATGTCGAAATAAACGTCCAGTTTAATGGTGTTCGCCTAAGGCACAATAAGTCCCCCAAATACCTCGGCGTCACTCTAGACAGAACACTATCGTACAAAAAACATCTTACCAATGTAGCTGCAAAACTTAAAACTAGGAGTAACATCATCTCCAAATTAAGCGGTACCTCCTGGGGAGCTACAGCGGACACACTACGATGCTCAGTCATGGGCCTGGTATACTCGACAGCAGAATATTGCTCTCCAGTATGGCTGAACAGCCCACACACGAAGATAGTAGACGCCCAATTAAACAACTCTATGCGAATCATTAGTGGAACCATTAAACCCACTCCTACATACTGGTTACCCACTTTAAGCAACATCCCCCCTCCCCACCTCCGTCGATCAAACGCCCTGTGCAGAGAATACAGAAAAATCCAGAGAAATCCGCAACTCAAGATTCACGAAGACATCAGGCACCTGGGTCACAGACTACGTTCTAGAAGACCGCCCATTCAAACCGCTGAGCGCTTAACTGCCAACAATTTCAACCTGGAAAAAGAATGGGAACGTGAGTGGCAAGCAAGTGCACACCCCGACATCCACGGTACTCTCCACACCAACCAAACACCACCTGGTTTTACCTTGCCACGAAAAACATGGAGCAGATTAAACCGAATTCGTACAAACTGCGGAGCATGCGCCGCCTCCCTATTTAGATGGGGCAAATCCGAAGCTATCAAATGCGACTGCGGCGAAAAAAGGCAAACAATTCACCACCTTGCCTACGACTGCGGAAATAGGCCTAGCCACTGCACAACCGAAGACTTTCTGAGAACCACTCCACCGGCTGTTCTATGGATTGCAAATTAAAATGTTAATATTTAAGATACTTTTACTCATGTGTAGCCAAACGAAATATATATAATGTGACCTCCGTTCTGTTCAACAATCATGTTCAGTCGTTTCAAAAACTATATATTTACTGCTCGCAATGACTAAACAGAAATTGTACCAAGAGCATCTATGTATTATGCGTTGCCTCATATATTTTGCAGTAGTTGCAGGGATCTGGTACACAATATGTTTTTATATGTCCCTATAGGAAAACATCAATTTCCGTCAAGTCTGGTGATCTAGATGGCCAACTGATGGGACCACTGCGATCTATACACCTGTTTCTGAATTCTTGATTCAAGAACTGTCGAGTCATTAGTGTGAAATGTACTGGAGGACCGTCGTGTTGGAACCACATATTTTTCATTAGATTTGGAGGGACATTTAACAGGAGTTGAAGCAAATTATTTTAGAAGAAATGCAAATAGTTCTCACCATTCAGATGTTTATTTAAAAAATGAGGTCCCATTATAAAATCGCCCGCAATACCTCCCCAACATTGTCGTTCATCAATTTACAATTCTTAGGTTTTCTACTATATAATGCTAAGTATTATGTCAGTTTGGGCTACTGAAAATCCACTCGGCAGTAAACAATAATTGTTTGAAACTGTTGGGAGTTGTACTTTCCATTTCCAATCTCCACTCACTTTATTTTAAAAAATATAGCTACAAGATTAGATAGAAATAAAAAGCTTTATAATTCTACGGTTTGTAAGGAAAAAGTACAAATATTTCTGAAAATATCGATAATAGGTACACGAGAATATGGGTAAAAATTGAGGAGAATTAACATGCCAATTTAAAAATATAATAATCTACAGTGTGTTCCATTTGAAAAGCTGAGAAAATGCTATTTGAAATAAGTTAAATTTGCGCCGGTGTACCATGTATAATATCATTAATATTTGGTGATTGTGTCGCTCTAGTACACGGCTTGGCTACATACGTGCGAAATATATGTTCTTAATTAATTGTATTACTCACGTACCGAATTAATTTGTTAAACCTTGTACCGTCCAAAATTTTCATAAATTTTAGATAAACTTGGCAACGCCTCATCCGAAATAGAAAAACGGGTGATGGTTGAAATTTTCTATTTAAAAAATAATACCTTGAAGGTGCTCCGCCGTAGGGAATCACCCTGTATATTTAAAAATATTTTTTAATGTCTGTATTTTGGCACTACATCACTTAAAAACAAAGAGTAAACTTCCAAATCATTTTAACAATGCCAATATTGGACTTTGACGCATTAATGAGTAACCCTGTAGATTCTAATATTGTATCGATCTTAATTTAAGTAGCAAGAGAGCATTGCATCATCTTCTGCTGCCCGAATAAATAAATAAGTAAAGTGGAATTTATTTAACTTACCTTCATGTAGGGCAAATTAACCATCCTTATTAAACCAAAATTAATTTTTAAAAAATATGTTAAAAATTGATATAGAATACTTGCCACGTGTTGCTTTTGACGGTTAGATGTCGGTAATAAAGAAAACTCCTTATCGGCCCAAACTCCAACTACAGCCTGTTCTACTTTACTTTTTTATTGATCGCACAATGTTTATTATCAATATAGCTTTTAACAAAGAAGGCGCTGTATATTTATAACAGTATTTTTGTATTGATGTTCTAAGATCCTATACATACCTATATACCTAGATAATCAGAAGCCATTTTACCCCAACTATACATTTTTTCGGATTAGTACTGGTTGTTTATTAGGATATAGTGGGGCTACTTGAATCTCAAACTATAGTTCTATAATATACAGATTTTTATAATAAATGGCTTAAAAATGTATGTTTAAGAGAAGTCTATTTATAATTTGGGCATTGCCACAATGCTTCATTTTGAAGAAACAGTAGCTGCGGGTAAAAGTATAAAAATCAATACGACATATAAATATGAAACAGTTGAAGACTCTAGAAGTAAGGTTAATGCAGTGAGGGTGCCGTTAAGTTTTGTAAGACAAATATAATTATACGAGGTGTTGGGAAAAAGCACGTGCGACAAAACTTATATCTAATTCATAGCACTGTAACGGAAAAATTAGTTTTGAAAGTTTTAAACATTTTAGGAGCACTACATTTTCATATTTAATTTTTGTAAAGTTTTGTACGCCTTAGAATTTTAAAACGTAACGGATACCTACCTAATAATTAACACCTTGTCGAATTCTGTAAAAATATTTTCCATGTGAATTTGGTCATCCTCCAGCTCTGTAGCTTAAAAATGCAAACGGTATTTGTGAAAAATGCTACTAAAGGACTTCCACTTCGGATCCAAATAAAAGAAACGTTATTGGTGAATTTTTAACGTAATTTCGCAAAATTTAAGTACAACTTTTGAAAATAATTGATGACCACACACGTATATACCCCCCAGAAAGATCCTTTTTTTAAATCATACATTGCATTCACATAAGCCCAAAATAGATAGTTCCTTTAATGTTTCATTTTATTTTCCTGCGAATTTATACACAGATACCCATTTAAATGTTTATGAAACTTTGACTTTTGAATGTAAGGCAAGATGGGTATATTTTTAAACCGTAAATTATGTTTTAAATAGGCCCGTCATAAATTTTCGTAGAACGCTAAATTGCTTGGTCCGCTACTGCAAAATGTAGATATTTCTGATTTAATAACAATACAAACAAAATTTTGTAAATTACTTCATAGAAAACCCTAGAAAAATAAAACGAGCAAAATAGTGTAAAAGTAATTGTCAGCTTTAGACGATTCCGGATCAACTGACTCAGTATGCAATTTCGCCACTCCCTTCTTTTTCCGGCGAAAAAAGTTTCAACAACTCCCTACTAGCCTTGGTGAAACTAATCATCTCGAACCTTTACCTGTTTTCGGTCCACGATCACTTTGACTTGAGAGAAGAAAATTACATATTTCTCTGTCAGTGACGTGGGGACAAAAGGGGTCAATTTTGCGAAATCCGATGTGGAGCCATCGATTAAATATAATTTGCAGATTTTGTAGCGGAAAATGTAAGGCAGATTCAAACAAGCATTTTATACATCTTTATGCGTGTTTTGTTCTCGATTAAAAATAACTAGGTAAATTCAGAGAACGTGATTAAAATAAGAATAATGGAGACACTAACTATCGTACGTACTCATTAACAAACCGTGATTCCCCTATATTGACAACACCGGTATTTTAAAGTAATAAGTAGTAGCGGCATGCTTTTCGAAGAATCATCTCATTCGTAAAATGCAAACTTGGATAGTTTTCAATAAAACTGGGTTATTTTCAAATTGAAAAAGTTTAATTTTTCTTATAGATATTCATGAGAGTGTTCATCTGTAGATTAACCAAAATATCAACTTTAGTTTTGGGGTTCAAGAACACACCATGGGTTAGATTAGTTGGGCTGTCCCATTTTCCGGCACTGGAAATCTGATAACGTAAGTGAAACGTTTATTCAAAAGATCGATAGCAGTTCACCGTTTTCTGGAAAGTGAGAGTCGTAGTCATCTTTCGAGGAAGGGGCTGTTCGAATCGCACCCCCCCACATTGTTTAGTCAGCAAGTAGGTACATAACTCAAGCTCCAGTTCTGCGAAATAAAGCCTGCTAAGATATCGATTATTTGTACAGAGAAATTTAGAAAGCGATTATGAAAGGTGGTGGAGAAAAACTGACTGTATCATAATCTACCGCCGTATACATTAACACATGCAATGGGGGAAGTTGGGGGTGGCGTATGGTCGGCGTTTAAGCTCGCCACTTCCGGAGCAAGCCCCCTCCGCGGGAACGTACTATAAAAGTGTGTGGAACGGTGCGCGTGAGAGTTTAGTAGGTACCGTTGCTGGCGGTTGAAGTTTCTCGTTGACGGAAATAAACTTTTAAAGAGATTAACTTATATTAATAATGCATGTAAAACAAAGTGTGTGGGTAATGGACGGTGCTGCATAGTGCTTCATGGTGTTTCCGCCAATCTACTTATGACGGCTGCAGGTCCTGGCTATGGGCGGTCACTTTTGGGCCCACATAGCGACGTGGACGTTCTTGTGTTCTGTAAGAGTGGCCCGTACAGATCAAGAACTGGAACAGGAGTTTGGTCTCAACGCTTTTCCGGACGTCACCAAGGTAGGCATGTAGTTCCGGTAGGTAATCCCCGTCTACCGGGATTTCCAAATTAGTTTATCATTTTTTTCCTTAAACTCGTTTTCTTTATTTACTTTACGACAGTTTCGATAAACGTTTTCAATGCTTTAGTAACCGATGCACCAAACATCATGAAAACAATTTTTTTCAAAGTTATTCTTTAGGAAATAATAAAACCCCCTTCGTGTCTGTATATCATTAAATATCCATACCCGCCGTATCACCTGTTGCTCATGAATCTTACCCCTACATTCGTCCGCAGGTCAACATCAGTCAAGACGAGTACACACGCATGATGGGTACCTATCTGAACCGACTTCGTGACTCGATAGACAACAGTTTGGTACCCGAATTACAGATATTTGATGCAGGTCAGTATCGAGTCATTGAAAGGCTCCCACTATATTATCGTTATTTCAAGTAGGAGGCGCCGCTTTTATGGCTGATAAAGGGTACGCCAGGCGTTTTAAGTGCATGGCAGCTCCGTGCGGTATCTTTTCGTAATGAGATCACAACAACATAAATACACGTAAAACGCGTCCACAAGGTTTATGTTAGAATAAGCCGACCATATGCAGTTGAATTGAGTAACGCGCGTGGCGTCGTAACAAATTAACAGGCAAAGGTATTTCTAAACTTATACTGTGGATGATCAAAATAACCTCGGCATTCCCACTACACTACTAATTTTGTAAACGGAGTTTACCAGTAACTTGTCCCCGGTGGAAGGCTTAAAAAACGCGATGCATAAAAATATCGTAACACTCACTACTTTCCCTACTTTCCAAACACAACTGCAATTAAATAAGTAGTAAGGAAAGAAAAAACAGGTACAGCGTCTGGGAAATAAACATCGAGTGTGGGTCGCAGCACACTTGCTAATTCAGTCACAAATACAGGATGGTTATAAATAGCTAATAGATTCGGAGTACAAATAAAACGTTCATTCACTAACTAAACAGTTTGTAAAGTGTAACTTATTTTACAACGCAGGGCGGTAGTGAAATAAAACAGGCCCACCATCAGGTCCGTATATTTCGATGCATCCGGTGTAACATTTTCGCATCACGCTCAGTTGGGCAACGGCTGTACGTTACAATTATTATTATTATATTCGCTTTAGGACCATTACGTGGCTGTCAGTTATTGTTCTTATTAGCGTTTTTGGGTCACAGCGCTTCAAGAGGGCATAAAGTATAGAAATAGGAGCAATGTTGAAAACTTAAGTAGGTACGTGCTCGAGTCAACAATATCGCGTCTAGTTCTATATGAATCAAACGGATTTTGCTTGAAATTCACTTTAGTATATTAGATTGGATGACAACAATTTTTATGTCAAAAATAAAACTTGGCCAAGGCAGATCTTGCTTGAGCGCTGAAATAAACTCCATTTCGAATCCATTGGCCAGCCACTATTTTGTATCGTTAACTAAAAGTGAAGAAAAATCAAATTTTAAGTAGGCATTGCAGAGCTGATCATTGTTTCCTATTTATTTCTTGGCTTAGGTTAGTAATTTTACCATACATGTTTACATCGTAAATAGCTGTTTTGATACGTTAAAAATTAAATGACTCATTTGTGCGGTAGTAAATGTCAGGGCCGGATTTAAAACGGGTGAGGTCTTAAGCTAATTTTTTTGGACCCATTTTGGAGTAAAGTGTTATTCGAGACTTCAGTAGAAACTTATATGTTAATCCATCTTTTTATTTCCTTAAAATATCCAAAAACACAAACTTCAATTTTTTTTAATTCTGGGAGAATATAAACTGGAATTTATAAACCAGAAGAAAAGTTTTATTAAAGACAAGTATTCTAATTAAGAAAACAGAAATTAAAAAGTAAACATGATAAATATAGTAAATACTTATTTAAAAAATGTATGTATAGTTGGACCAAACTTTTAGTAGCGCTGTTGACTTGAAGATAAGCTGCAGGTGTTAGGGTCGTTGCAGGTAGGCGATCAAGAACGTATTCAGGAAAATTTGCGAATGAATAAATAAATATTATTAACATATTTACATAAAATTCACGGCTGTTAGTTTTTTTATATATCAATTAAATTTTAAGACAATTTCAGCCAAAATATCACATGTTTTATCATTAGTTATACATTATTATTACAACATTAAAAGAGCAATTTCACAAACATTTTAAAATTTTTTTTTCTTCCCTTCGGTAACGTTTTGCTACATTAAATTAGCTTTTTCAAACCCAACCATAGTACAATTATTAATAATTTCTGAAAAATAAATTAGATCGTGAAAGAATTAACTGAAACATCAAAAATACAACTGACTCACCTATCTTGTTAAAGAGTAAATATCTTTATATTACTTACGTAAGCAGACTCATACACTCATTGTTAACAAATTTACTACTTATTTAATTTAACTTATAATTTTCATTTATAACCACCATGATGGCTGCACTTTATAACATGAGTGACAAAGACATTTATATTTTATGCGCAAAATCCAATACTTTACAGTTAAACCAAATACGTGCCATCAAAATACACTAAGAATAAGCATAGACAGAATAGTTGCCAATCTTTATTTGCTAAATCACATTTTAAATTAACAATTAATTATTTAAAATGTGTTTAGCAAATAAAGATTGGCAACTATTCTGTCTATGTTTATTCTTAGTGTATTTTGATGGCTCGTATTTGGTTTAACTGTAAAGTATTGGATTTTGCGCATAAAATATAAATGT
>JABXWE010019192.1:0-47525 GCA_014611495.1 Limonius californicus
ATCATCCAATGCGGATTTTCAACCGCCCAATAACGGCAATTTTGCTTATTGACGGTACCATTTATGCAAAATGTTGCCTCATCAGAAAAGACAATATTTCTAATGAATTCCGGATTTGCACTGGAGAAATCCACCATTATCTCACCAAATTGTGCTCCTCGATCAAAATCTTCATCGGACAGTTCCTACACCAATTGCACTTTGTACGGGTGAAATTTTAACTTATGAAGAAGTCTGAAAACTGCATTTTTTGACGTATTGAGATGTGAAACGACTCACACGAGGGTTGAATGTGGATTTTCCTGCACCATTAATAAGGCATCCAATTGTCTGTCTTCATTTAAAGCCGATGGGCGTCCGGTCTTAGGCTTATCTCGTACAGATCTAAGATCGCGAAATTTGTTCTTCTCAATTCGACTTACCGTTGATTGCGATATTGGAGGACGGTTTGGGTGAGTCTCATTGAACAAACTACGGACTTCTTCATGCGTCCGACTTCTATCTCCAACCCCAATCATCATTAAAACTTCGATTCTTTCGCCTTCAGTAAGTCTCGTTTTTGGTATCTTATTTCTTTAATCGTTAAAGAAGTAACACACACTCCACTAAGTAAAGCTAATAAATTTTGTATGACATTCAATTATTAACGATTTTCAATTGTTTTTACCACTCATTGCTAGAACCGCATCAACGCCTGCTCAGATATTGGCACTTTCATTTGAATACATTTTGGTAAATATCTCCGTCATTTATCAACCGATTTTGAAAAACTTTTTTTATTGTATTCAACATAAAAAAAGGCTGTCGGATGAGGTATCAGAAGGGGTACTTTGTCATATGAATTTTTAATGTTGGAGTGGATAGCGCTTAGGGGTTGAGGGGTGGGGGGTTGAAAATTACATCTCTAAATGATAATTTAAAAATTAACATCGTGTCCGATAATGTTTTTAAATATTTTTTCAACGATTTTATAGAATTTATCCATCACTTTCGGGAAGCACTGTATATTCATTTTGTGCTCTTTATCCTGCTTCTTCTTCTTCTTCTCTGTTTACTATACACTTTATAAGTATCCGTTACGCATTAAATATTTTCTCTAACATATTAACCCTCGTTCTACTTTCGTGCCTACTTTATGCCTTTTGTTTTTCTTCCTTCTTTATTCATCTATAGCAGTGAGATGCATTTCTCCCTTCTCTTACTCACCCGAATATACCCGTTTTCTCAATTTCGTGTTCATTCCCCAAAGTCTCACTGACATACTAATTTCGTCCTACTACTCGTTTTTCTCTGGTAGTTTCTTCCCGGTATAGTTTTTACTTCCCTTTTACTCTTTAATTTTTCTTCTTTATCCGCCCAGTTGGGTTTCTCCTTCGTTCTTTCCATTCATACTTCCTTACGTGCATTTTAATGTTTATTTTCTATGTATTCTTTTAAATTTTTCTTGCGTGCTAAGTTATCTTTCGAACTATTTTTCTACCATATTTTCTCCTCTATCGTGCGCATTCATTTGACTCTTCCTAGTCAGACACCCCATTCGTGCTCTTGTGCCACGTAGATATCTCATTCTTCTTTATTTTTCTTCTCAGTGAGATACATACAACTCTTCTGCCCTGTCTATATTATTTCCATAATCAATAAATTCCTGCATTCTGTCTCCTGCATTAACTATTTTTTTTTCTATTTCTTTCTCTCATAATTTTTCTCCTTCTGACGACTTCTTTTTCGAAAGTTTTCCTTAATTATTGTACCAATTATATCCGTTTTCGTTCCATACCTTAATCTTTCTTCCCCGCCGTTTCCTACTTTATTCTATATTCCTACACACTATATGCTATGTATGACTTCTTTCACTCTACACGTTCTCTCCCGTTCGTCTCTTATTTCTATTTATACTCTTGCCTATTTATATTACTTGTTTCATAAACATCTTCTTCTCTTCCACAATCTAATACAATTTTACCCAGTTCTCTTTTGTTTAGTTACTTAACTTTTTTTTTCGCTAACTTAAATTGTTGATTAACAAATTACAAGAAGTTTTTAATTGAAACTGTTACTAACTATTTTACTATATTTATGTACATATTTATAGGATTCCATAAGTCATAATTTCCTCCAGCATATTAAGGTGTTTTACAACTAACTTAGCCCAAATCGGCTTCCCGCTGTTAAAACGATTCTTATTAGCTCATAAAAAAACCATTTAGAGCAGTTTTTGCTCGCTTTTATCCATTATACCTCGCTCTGTTCGTTCTAACAGCTGAACTGGCACAAGACAGCATATAGGATAAGCTCGTTAGGCAGTGAATGATAATGAATAAGTAAATGGAGTCATTAACGTTCAAGAGATAGCTAGGTGTGTTAAGTATAATAACATAACGTTAGATTACAAGAGCAAGGAGTAAATGAACGACTTCCTTTGCTAGGGTGGTCTTGGAAGTAGTTGTGATGCAAAGTATTTTCAGAGAAGAGATTACATGCTTAATTGCTTCCTTTGCTTGCTTTTTACTTTACATGTTATTCTATACATATTCATTCAACAGAAATATTAAACACAAAGTTTATTAAATAGTTTTGTGTGTACAAAAACTACTATATGCACAAATTTTTCTAAAGTTTATCAACAATAAGATTTATAATTTTTAGGGTAACCTCTAGATTTAATTAAACGTCGAAGATTAATTACTTGTTTAAGTTCTGTTTACATGTTAATTACCAATCTTGAGCTCTCTTCCATTAACCTCTGCTAATTTACTAAAACTAATTTTTAAACATCTCTATATTTATTCTTGGAGCTGTCAAGCCGTCATTTCGGCCCTTTAAGCAGTGGCGAAAGTGTGCCAGCGTATTTCATAATTTTTTCGTTTGATTAAATTTGGAAGTTGTTTTGCAACGATTTGCTTGTAAAACCCCAACAGTCTTATACAGATTTAAATTACATTCGTGATGCAGGTGCTTTAGATCGGGCCGATAAAAATCAAACGAATATTTTATTTATAATATTTAACCCGCGTGTTTTAGCACTGTATATGGCAAATGAACAAGTCTATCTATCAATTAAAGCGTGGGTCGCGGCTGACAGAATGTGACGCTGTGGCTTGTAGGATAATCGTACTGCCATGTCATCATATTGAAGGATTTATAGTCTTCTTGTACGTACTTTGACAATCAAAAATTGAGCTACCATCAATATTCAGAGCCGATTGCTATAATTAACGCCTCGTTCATATAATTTGCCTTACTTGGAATTCAAATGTAAACTTCTTACTGTGAAATGTGTGTTGAGGACTCGTATTAATGCTAAAATTATTTTCGAAGTTGTTTAAATGTGTGTATAGCCATATTTAAAATATATTTCAAGGCTTCGGAATTCTAAAACGAAGCTAGTCGATGTTTGGCAAATTACTTACAAGATATTTCAATTTTGTACAACACGGGTTTTTTATCAAATTAAAGTGTTGCCTGTTTAATTAATACAAAAATGTTTTAATTCGTAATTATTAAAGTTATATATCTTCACTGAATTATTTCTACGATTTATCACAGTGCTGGAGAAAGTCAACGGCAATTTATTTAAATCTGATTCTAAAACAGTATTAATTAGAAAAAGATGCAGTCTATGCCAACTATTCTATCTGATTATTTAAGTGTTATATTTTCTATAAGAAGTTGTTTACAATTTAAGAAGCTTCCAGATAGTGTGATTTTAGGTTTATCTTCTAATAAGCGTATAAATTTAAATAATTGACACTTATAATCTAGAATTCACGCAAAATCTACCTTCCACATCTAGATTAAATTAGCTCAAAATACACCCGTAATATTATCATGAAAACTGTATTTGCGTTTAACAAAATGTATTATTTCGAAAACTCGTCAACACTGAAGGCTTATCTTCTAATTAGGAAATCTATATGTACTCAAATATTGGTGTGTTCTGAAATTTAAAAATTGGTGTTAATAATTACTTCTCCAATGTATCTTCAAAATCACCAATGTGTAAGCTTTGAGGTTTGTATATTGCCCATGAATTAAAATTTCTAACTACTAACTTGCATATTCAAATAAGTGTTTGTTTATGTTTGAATGTTATATTTAAATTGGTTTAAAAACCTACACCCAAACGTAACTTTAATTGCTTTAAAATACACAACTCATCGTATCCATGAAAGTAATATTTTACAGTGAATTTTTGCTTTGTTTACCCTTGTTTTGGCCTGGAACACGCCAATTATGGGCTATTCGGCCTTTTTGAGGCACTTACAGCTGAAGCGGCATTTGTGGCGGCGTTGAGTTTTCACTTAATGTCAGAAATAATTGGACACGAATACAATCATCGGGTTATGTGTTTCCAAACTGAATTTTGGGCACGAGTTAGCGCTCTGAATCACGCACTTACCAGTACGTTGCCTGCCAATTATACGGCGCGGCTTTCAAAACAGCTCTGGTTTGTTTTTTTGGGTGTGCAATGCCCCTACCGTCGGGATTCGAAATTATTAGGAATTTATCTATTTTGTCTTAAAAAATATCAAAGTTTATCAAAATAACCAAGAATCGACATAGAGGAACGGTTTCATAGGTATACCTCAAGCACTATTATAGCACCAGATTTTAAGTTACACAATAAAATTCAAAAATCTCAACAGATAGTTCGATATCAATTCAAAATAAACAGAAATAAATTAAATATCCGAAATACTATGATTCTGTACTTTATTTAAATTCGATTAATTGTTACAGAATTACAGTAAAATTAATTCAGGTATGTATTAGAATTGTAAAAATATTCTATTTATAAAATTTGTGTTTCTAAGTTTCTAGGCATTGGTCCGATCTTACTGAACTTTGGAATATCGAATTATAAGTAAGATGCAACAAATACAAAAATAGTTTTTAAAACAATCCGAAACCAAAAAAGAAAGTTTTTCTGAATTGTCCCATGAAAAAAATGCATGTTTCAAGGTTGAAATAACGAGTGTTGGAGTGAGTCATATGTAAATGTCGTAAATGAAATATTACTCACTAAACGTACATTGAAACTTAGGGTGGTGCGAGTTTTTGGAAAATTACCCTTTAGTTTTTCTCTACCGAGATATATCAAGCATATCAAATGTTAGTATAATCTTTTTTTCTGACATTCACACTACCGTTCCTCCCCCCTCTCCCGGAACCGCTTTCGCATTACTTCAGGGAGTGCGGGCGTCCCTAACATACTATCTATTCATGCAACATGCATCCTAAACTTAACTAAGCGAAATACGGTCGTCCCAGTCGGGGTTTGAAATCGCGGCCGATTAAATCGCATTTCCACTGGGACCTCGATTGACAGCGCTTGTTAGCACTGTCCCACCGAGGTCCCCATCTTAGTATAATCTAAAACTTTATTGGAATTGATTCCAAATACTGTATTATTGTATACATAATACAGTCGGTAATTCCCGCGTGGAAAAGTCTAATCCAGATTTTATGAATTTAGGAAAGGTGTTTTTCAGTGATAAATTATTAATACCGCTAGGTTTCTTTAAGAATAATTAAAACTAGCCAAAGAAAGCAAGGCATCTCAACGAACGTGTTTAGTTAGAATAACAAAATCAAAGCTTTTCTGCAAAAACGATTTACACACCTGCTGTACCTCGTAGTAAGGGTTAAGCCTGCAAAGGGCCATTACCAAGTTCGGTTTTGTAACTTATAACAATTAATTTGACATCGAAACTTGAAAAATTACAAACGAAAGAAAAACATACAACCCATGTGCGAATAAGAATGCTATTGTCGTTTATTTAGTCAACTTCCAAATGCTATCGTCGAATTATTTAAATATTCGATATCATTAAATTTAATTAAGACAAAAACTTCCAACATTATACAATCCAATACAAATTTACACTACTTTTGTTACTAAATAGGTCAGCTCTTGTTTTTGTATTTAATAATGGTGAGGTTCTACGTCCCATGCAGGAGTTTGCCTGCAAGGCAGAAGGTTAGAGCTCCCATATATCCTTACTATCACACCCGGCTGTCATATGGCAAATGGATGACGCCTGGTGATGTGGTGGGCATCACGCAGTGATAACCGCATTAATAACCCTCGTTAATTCGAACGCAGGTACCCAATTACTTAAAGCGAGTGGATAGGTCACCTTTCAGGCATGGTTTCGAAGATATGAGCAGCCTTTGTAATTCCTTGTGTAATATACACTAACAGAATACATAAATTAGAAACTCTATGAATTTTGCAGTTTTTGTGCTTTTTCATTTAGATACGCTGTTTGATGTTCTTGGTCACAAGATGTCTCGTGGATTGAGGCCTAGATAATACACTAGTGAGTGCATCCCAGCGATTTTATTGGTCGTCCTTTACGAGTTAAGTAGTTTTGCTTTAGGTCCAGAAGTATTCTCGTCATGTAGGAATTGGCTTATCGTGCAATACTTTAAAGTATTTTTGGAGTTTATCCTCCCAGGCACCACATGTAGTCGAACCATAGACTTTCTAAGATCAAACTCCAGAAAACGAAACTTACTTTTATTGTTGATAAACGTCCTCTAAATACTTTTTTACTCTTAACCGTAAGTATTGAAAAACACCGAATATTGATGCTAGAAGTAGAGCCGCCCTGTTTACTAACATATCGCATAAACTCCATTCACTTCTACCTTAATTGTGTAGTTTTGTTAATCGTTCAAAATAAAAAAAAAAACCGTTTAGCCAATTTTAGTAAAATATTATTTATAAAAGTGTAAATACCAAAAAATCATTTTACTCTAACAGTAGCATTAGCTGATGTTACCATAACATGTAAGCATTGTAATCTGCTGCAATGTTAGAATGTCGCTCAAATGTACTATCAAAGAAATCCAAGTATCACTTTTTTATTATTGCATGTAAGCGTTTTTGATATGCATGTTTAAAACGGCTGCTCGAGTGTTAATAATACATCTTAAAAGGTTCCGTTTCGCAGTTACACCAATGTCACGACTGCATGTCAGAGCCAAAGTGTCAAGTTATCATTTCATAAATGCATTACGAAGTGAATGGGTATCCCCGTTAATCCCATTAGTTTGTTGACGGTTTACAGGTGAAATAAGCAATAAGCAGTGATTATGTGATATAATGTTGGCAAGATTGCCGGACGAGCCTATCATCTAACAACTTAACCGATCAAATATCAATGACCAGTTGCAACACAGCAAGTCATAATACTTGATGAGCGCCACAGGTCGCCGATGGTATCGTTTGCAAGATGTAGAAGTTCTACTGTTTAGTTTACGCGACTTTATATTTTAATTTCAATCCTCGTTTTCAAAGTGATATTCGATGTATTTATACCGCACTTCACAGAACGGCTAATTTTTATATATTTATGAACAGGTTGCTATTTCACCAAACAAACATTGAGGCCCATTCTCACCACTTCTCCTTAACTTTTAAGTACCACTCTGAGTGGAACTTAAAAATTGAGGGACAGATTTTTCATTGCACATGAGTTTTAAGTGTGCCTCTAATGCTTAAGCGGTGCTTATCTTTAAGCCTCAGAATTTTGCACCTTAAACAGTGACTTAACCTAAAACTTCGTGAATTTGCGATAGGTATTTATGATAAATAGTGAATATGCATCTCATTTTACAAAATGACATTATTGATGATGATTTAGACGTGTTGGAAGTACTGCAAATAGGCACTCCACGACAAATATACGTGAGAAACGATTATTTTTATGGTATGGATGACCTAACATTTTTTAAAAGATTTCGACTACTGAAGGCAACAGTATTGGAAGTATTACTCCAAATAGAGCATAACTTGGAGTTTCCATATGATACATAAGAGTACAGATGCATCACTAATGTTCATATAAAACATATTGATTGTGATTAGAACCAAATTCTTATTTGAGTAGATTGGTAAATTGTAAATAAAAGATTGGTATTTTTGTAATTTTTTAATAATCTTTTTGAAATTCTTTTTGTAACTTTTGTAATTGCAATTTCTTTATTTCAATATTGAGTCGCAATTCTTCCTGTTGTAGATCACTTTCGATTTTTTTCGACACTCTTCCTTTACCATTTCCAACTGGATGCCCACCATTTCCAATTTCAGATTTGCAATCTCTGAGTAAGATTTGGTCAAGTCTGATGATGGTAGGGATGTTGCAACAGGCCTGCGCCTACTTGTCCACTTTGTGTTGCTTACTTTTAATTGTTTTTTCATTGGAGTTTTTAAATTAGAGGCCTTGTAGTCTCCCCAATCTATTTTTATTTCTTCATCATTATTGCCCTGCAACCAGAAATAAAATTATTACATAGCAAATATAAAGTAGAAGATAGATACCTGTTCAATTTCTGTTGAAATTTGTGGACTGGCTGAAGAAGAAGTCCTACTAGTGCCCTGCAACCAGAAATAAAATTATATACATAGCAAATATAAAATACAAGATAGATACCTGTTCAATTTCTGTTGAAATTTGTGGACTGGCTGAAGCAGTCCTAGTGCATGGACTAGGTACAGATTCAAAATCAGTTGCTGTCAACGTCGCTGTTGTCCCAGTGTTATTGTAGAAATTTCGCGAAAGAAGTGACTGGGAGTATACCTGAGTATCATCCTGGGAGTGTGATCCACCACACTCGACAACCATATCAGAGTCGAGTGCATTGGATAATCCTACAACCGTCTTTGAGTTCATAATTGATAAGATCAAATCCTCATTTTTATCAAAACTGCCTGCTGTAGACTTGCCACTACCAGTTTCAACAAACTCCATTCGCTCATGTGCTACGTTCTTCCGTGTAGTTTTTTTTAATTATCATAGCACTTCTTCAGTGAAACTACATTTCTGGAACAAAGAAATTATTTCAACATATTATTAACTATTGGTACAAGTTGTCGTATCTTTACCTGTACATACACGCCACTTGGTGGCTGCGCATTAAACTTCGATGCAACATTGTGCCATGCCACCCCCTTCTCTTTCCATGTATCAGCATCCGTTTTTTTATTTTCTATAACACTTTTATATTCCATAATTATACTAAATAATATATTTTTCTCGTCGGTAGTATAATTTGCCGTCCTCTGCTTCTTTAGTGGCTGACTACTACATAGACGAATTACTAGCTTCCATAATTTCTACAACCCAAAAAAAATGATAATATTTTAACATAAAAGCAGCAAATATGTTAAAACGATCATGATGATGCCATTATTTGTACTTACTTCAATACGCTGCAGCAGTGAATTTCAAATTCCGTCGACGAAGAATATGCGGTAAATCAATCATTGCAAGGTTATGTTTACTGGCACGTTGTTTACTAACACAAACACAATATCACTGAAATTAGCAACATAAAAAGTCGCCAGATTTACGCATGGTTGCCAGTTGACCGTAATTTTAAGTTCCGCTTATATAAGTTTTTCAGAAAGGTATGCGGTGCAACACGTTACTAAATTTAAGTGAACCTTACATTTAAGCCACACTTAGTTAAGCAACACATTTAGGTAGAAGTGGTGAGAATGGCCCTGAGTGTTACTTAAACTTAAATTTAAATTTAACCTCGTATCGTATATGTGTAAGATATTTAAAGCTGCCGCTGTCTTCCTTCTTTTAACGATTTTCTCCATTGATCTCTATCTTGCCACTCCTCATCCTCCATATCTCTCCTTTCATCACCTCATCTACTTCGGCCCTCCTTGACTTTCGAGGTCTACCCTTCTTCCTTCTTCCTATAGGACTCCAATCAATTACTCTCTCTATTCATCTGTTTCTACCTGTTCTTCTAACGTGTCCATACCAAACCAATCTATTTTCTTTGATGTAATCCACATTGAAAAGAAAGTGGTCGTTAACAAAACCTATGTGTTTTGGGTGCTATATAGAGGGACAATGTCCCAACTAAGAATCCTGTTTGTTTTCGTTGAAGATAAGTAAACTTAAAAAAAGTTAAAATTTTGTGTTGAAATCTAAAAAAAGTTAATAACTGTACTCCTACATAGATTGCCCACTATTTATATAGTATACATATCTCATTTTAGAGTTATAGTAATAATTAAGTTTGAAAGGGGGGTCGATGGAATTTTTTTGTAAGGGTTCAGGAAAGGTTAAGAAGTCTGGCCTAGCACTCCTCCAGAATTCCATCTCCTTTGCATTGGTGTTGTTGATTTTGATGTTTTCATATTTTATTATCCAATTTTCCGCTCCATATGTTGCTGTACTGCATACCATAGTATTAGATGTTCCTGTTTTTGCCCTTCTAGTAATTTGCCTGTCCCACAGAACTGCATTTAGTTGTTCAATGCTACTTCTGGCTTGTCTTTGTCTGGTCTTTATTTCCAATTTTGTTTCTCACATTATGAAACCTAAGTATTTACACATATCGGCTTTATAGTTACCTATTTATTTATTTAACCTCAACCCAACCTAAATATAACATAAACCTAAACTCAACCCAACCTAAACCTAAACTAAAACCAACCTAAACCTAAAATAAACCCGAAATAAAGCTGTACTGAACTTAAACTGAAGCTGGCCTGAACCTAAAGCGAACCTAAACTAAACCTAAACTAAATATAACCTACAACTAAGCTTCAATCTGACATAACCCTAACTTAAACCTACTCAGAACTAATCTTTATTTACATTTATACCGGTATTTATAACTTTTTTAAGTCAAATTTAAGAAGTAAATTTTTCCTACATTTTCAAAGTTTTGTATTTTGACATATTCTTATTGGTCTGATGATGGGTCCGCAGTGGACTTGAAAACGTTAACTTAATCTACAACTTATTTTCTTTCGTGGGATCGACTGTGTTTTATTCAACAACGGTTCTTATTTGGTTATTTGTTTTATTTCGACCTGTAAAATGCATCTTTAATTTTTTTGAAGTAGCTGGGAAAGTACGAAATCCACCTTCTTTTTTCAGCTTTTTATTTCAATATATATGGATGTGATTAAGTGGATAAAATCGTTGCATTTTTACTGGAAAATACATGGATTTTCAACATTTTTGTTAATGTAACACCTAAATTATCAACTAACGTCAGTAGACTTTGAAAATAGATCACATTTTGTGTATTTCGACAATACTTATTAAAACCTAACGTTAAAATATTAACACATGTAATATTTTCTGCTAGTTCTGAAAAAAACCTACTCTACATTAACTCCTAACCTCGATATTTTTTCCATTCATTCATACTACCCCCCCCCCCGGAACCGCTTACATACTATCCATTCATGCAACATGCACCCTAAACTTAGCTAAGTGAAATACGGTCGCCTCAACCGGCGTTCGAACACGTAGCTGATCGGCCCGCACTTCACTGTGACCTCGACTGACATCGCGTATGCGCACTACCCCAACGAGGTCCTACCTAACCTCGGTTAGGCATCGGACAATATGCTTCTATTTATTTTTAGTACATTCTCAATGAAAAAATATTAATAAACCACACAGACTTACCGCAGTCATTAATAAATAAATTATTTTAATATTTTACGATAGATCTAATTAAAATAGCATTAAATTGGCACATACCCTGGATTACACGTTGAAAAGTAAATTATGTTAGTAATTTCTGGTTGTGGTTGGTAAAAATGGTTATTAAGTAACAGAAAATGTGATTTACTTCTCTTGTAATGAATAGTTAATGTTAAGATGTTTATAAAATTTCGTTGCTGTGGCAGAGAGTAAAACAAGAAAATTGTTAGTCTTATCAAACTATTGCGTAAAAAGACTAGGTATTTTCAAAATTGCTTCCACAGAATTAAATAGGATCGGACGTTTAGGCGCGGCCGGTCTGACGCGCCGATTTGTCGCGGCCGGCTTAGTGCAAACCCCGTTTGACGCAGACCCTTTAGGGCGTAGGGACGGTTGGGATCAACATCGTGTGGGGACACGGACGATTTGAAGCAAGGATGTTTGGGTGCAAATATATATTAAAGTCGAAAATATTGAAAATTAGTTGCAAAAGTGATGAATTTGTTTGATCTTTAAGTGATATATTTATATTTATGTGGTATTAAGTTTTTAGAATTGCAATTTAAAGAATTATTAGCATATATCTTTCTTCAAAGTTTCAAAAAATCATTTTTTCAAGCATAATAAATAATTTAATAAATGAAAATTATACACAATGGTGAAAAAGTACCTACCAAGACTATTTTAAAATATAAATATTCTGACGCAATTTTTAATTGCTACAGCTACAGAATCCAAAAATATAGTTGTATTGTATTGTATTTGAAAGAGCGAGATCTAGGACGCGGATTTCCAAGCATCTCTATGCACTTAGGCCACATTTGGCCCATTGTACACACTAACTAAGAATTTTGCCCTTGTGGGGTAATTCCAACTGCAGTAATGATCATTATGATGATTGATTTGAAAGAGCGAGATCTAGAACGCGGTTTTCCAATCATCTCTAAGCACTGCAGCCATCATTGGCTTATTGTACACCCTAACTAAGAATTTTGCCTATCTGGAGTAATTGCAACTCCAGTAGTGATTTTTAATGTGATACGCATTGCCGTGGCACGAGAACTATATACTTCTTATATGACAGAAGGCGTATTTTCGGATTTTTCCTCGCTAGAAAAATCTCACCGACCTCGGCCAGGTTCAACACCGTGTCCCTTGGATCTTAAAGGCAAATGCATTAACCACTAAGCCGCCGAGGCCGGCTAAAATACAGTTAATAATAAAAAACATGTACATAAGTGTCAGTACTTCACTGGCATATGCTATATTTTGAGGTAGGAAAATATAGGCAATAAATAACTTAAATACAACAATATTGTTGCATAAGAAATATTTAATAATATTTCTTTTTGAACGTTTGGCAAATATATTTTTAAGAAATTAGTTGTATTATGAATTGGTTTTTATTAATAGAAATGGATAATTCGGCAAGTTTATTAGTAACGGAAACTTTCTATAAAATAAACCACTTTAATTTATGTTTACGTTTAACAGTCCCTGCGTGCAACCGTCCCTGCGCCAAGCCGCCCTTGCGCCCATACAGTTCGGCGCCCAAACGGGTCTGTGTCAAACAAGCCGCTCCAAATCGGCCTCACCAAACCAGCCGCGCCAAATCTTCCTAGACCGAGATTAAACTGTCTCTGTGTGCAGTATTGTTTCTTCTGTCTTTTCCTTTCCGATATCTTTATATATTATACTGCGTGCTAGAAAACACTATAGTAGTTTCTTCTTTTTCTTAATCGGTCCTCTTTCTACCTTAATTCGGGTGTAGAGGTTTTCTTGTATTATTTCTTTGTTATTTCCCTCCATTTAGGTCTGTTTCTGGCAATCTGTCGCTTGTGTCCACGATAAGTCTATGTTTTGCAGTATTTTGGCTATCTGTTCATTCTAAGTGAACCGTGGTCGTCCTCTGGGTTTCTTTCCACTTAACTTCATCTGCCATATTGTTTTCGTTGTTTTCTCCGGGTTCATTCTTACTAGGTGTCCCCACCATTGTAGTTGTCGTTGCTCTCTTATTTTGTTCAGATCTCTTGTTCCAAGCCTTTCTCTAATCTCGCTGTTTTTGATTCTGTCCTTTACTATCACTCCTAGTACCTTCCTCAAATATCTCATCTCTGTTGCTTGTAGTCTACTTTTATGTCTTTTGTTTAACACCCACGTTCACACCCGTAAATTAGCGTCGCCACAAATATTGTTTTAACCAATTTTATTTTTGTTTTACGTGATATATAGCAGTTTCTGGACCAATTTATTTAAATACATTTGAATTTTACTGGGCCCTATTTATTTATAAATATAATAATAGAAGCAATTCATCAGTACAAAGCATCGATTACCTGAATCATAAACGCCTGCTAAATGCTTGTAGTCCCGGCGCAATAAAACATAAATCGGAGTAATATATCATGGAATGACCTCTAATGGGACGTTGGTTACTTTATAATACCGTAAAGTACCCTGTATTAAAGACAGATAATGGACGGATATAAATCAAAATAAAGTCGGCTAGCAGTCTTCCAAAAATACAGTTTTTAACTCAAACGCAGCAATTATTTTAATTTCTTCCTTCTATTAAAATAACGAGCTCATTTTCAAAAATAAACCCAGTAAGTCTGCAATTAAATACCTATCAGCTCGATATACTGAACTAACCAGTCGCAATAATTAACCAACTGTTGCTGGAACGCAATCATTTTTCAAGATCGCCGCTAATCTGGGGCGAATACTTAACCTGAAGGGCGTCCACATCTAAATGTTGATTGGCCAACCACGTGACACCCTCAAATGACAGTTGTATGCAAGTGTCTAATCTCGTTTCGTCACTGCAGTTGCCCAACCGCGATTATTGAGTTGTTGACAAATATGGATTGACAAGACCACATGCCAAATACTTTCTTCTTCAATCCGGACCCAGTCTTCCTCGGTCGATCAAATGGAGATTGTGCTCTGAAATTCGAGAACGATTAATCAGTTTGACTTGCGCTAGAGTGGTCTCGTGAAGGTTTTATATTAACACTCCGTTTTTTGTTTATCTAGGTAGAAGGAGCTCTTGTATTATTATAAATATTCTACGGGTATAATTAAAATATTTATATCTGTGAGTGGAAAAACAAAAAAAAAGTTTAGTTAAATTTAATTGTCCTTCGTGGCTTACTGTATATTTTCCTATAAACTTCAAAGGAGAAGAGTGTGAAGTTTTCTAACTGAAGTGCTTTATGCATATTTCGTGACTCGTTAGGTTTTTTTCTAAAATTATCGATAATAACACCTGAGACTAATGGGTTTATTGGATTCGCACGTCCTTATGTCTTCTTGACCCAATTCGAGTCGTGTTGGTGTGTAATTAAATCGTAATTTATAATAAACGTGATGAATGACCACTTGTCGCTGTCTGTCTCTATTCTTTGTTCTAAAAGATTATATTTTTTAGAAAGAAACCTACAGCAGGAGACGGTTTACTTTACTTCTCGTTTGTCTCCTTGCGTTGCTACTCATTTCTTCGTTATGCCTTAATTGTCCTATTGGTTTAACATTTTGGGTTGTTTTCGTCAAATGGTATTTGTAAAGTAGTTCTAAGAAAGAGAGAAAGAAGTTTAGTGTACATCTGTTGGATTACCCGAACTTCCTTTTTTTAATACCTAAGAGCTCTTTCATTTTAAACGATTTTAAACTATAGAATAGGTTTTAAAATCCTTGTTAAATGCCTAACCAACTAAACCACATTATAAATAGACAACACAGTGTCGTCGTTTTAGTGCAATCCGTATTGGTGTATGGCGTATGCGATAAATAAGTCCTTAGCAATGTTGTGGCTCGATTTGGTTTTCTTTTCTTGGTCTTCCGGCATGTCGGCGGTTGCAGGCCTCTTAAGCGGCAGGTGTCCTCTAGTATAAACACTTCTTATATTAACAATGCGGCCTGATAGTGACGGCGTTTAGTACCTTGTACTGCTTCTGCTCGACGGCTCTGTTTATTTTGGTAAACGAACTTGGAGGTTATTTTTGATAATTCCAGTTGATGAGAATGCGTTTGCATTGTATCAATCAACAAATATTTTGAATGAAGATTAAGCATTACTCAATTCAGAACTTCTGTTATAATTTTCTGATTTCCTAAATATAATACATTTATTGCAATTATTTTACTATGAAGATTTTCGCTGTCGAGGACAATCATTACAGCAAATATGTGAACCTGGTTTTTGGTTTGCGTTTACACTTTTCCAAAAATTTATTTTTTATTTAAGTGATACAAAATAAAAGCCTCGTTGCAGTGCCTTAAGCTCTTCCGCGTAGAATTTTTGTTTGCAGGAAGAAATACTGATTGTATTTCTAATATACAGGGTGATTCAAAATTTGTGCGAATAACTTTAACGACGTATATCTAAGGTTATTTAACATCTAAATTACCTAGTAATCCTTTTTAAAATTCGGCACCGTTACGGAGATACAGGACAAAGTTTTTTGTATCAGTGCGATAAAATGTAAATTGATTCTTTGTTTCTTGTCCGATTTTAATAAACTTTATTATTTTGGAAAACTAGCAACTGAAGCTTAATTTCCAGTCAAAATGTACTACTGAGTGTGAAAAAGTGATGAAATCTGACCCAGAAGTGAAATGTTGTTTAAAGAATGTATACATCAGATAAAAAAACAAGAGGACTCCTCGCGGGAAGAGGCCTCATCCTGACATATAAGGATTTTTAGCTTTAAGGTCCTATGTTAGCACATTAACCTATAGAATAACTTGTTATATATATTGTCGTGATATTTTAGTTAGCGATGTATTTTCTTTCTCTTCATGACCTTTGTATTAATTTTAGTTGACTTGATGTACAATGTTTGGCACATCGAAGGATGTGATAAGGGATGTCGATTTATCTATTTAAAAACGTAGGCATAGATCAAATGAGATCGTTCAAGAGATTCGATTGGCCAAAGATGAGGGTTGTCGGGAAGATGGGTAAATAGTAGTTTAAAAAAAAGGAGAAGAAAAGAAAAGGGCTGCGGACGTAAAAGTTTTCACAGTAACCCGGGCTGGGTAAATAAATTCCAAAGATTAGCTAATAACTGTATACATTTGGAACGGAACATGTTTTGATTGCCTGTAACTTTGTAATCCTGTTAAAAGAATTGGAACTTAAAGAAAGTGGTTACCTTTTATTTGGAGAGCGTATGTACTGAATGACAGCGAGTTTCGATGGTGTGATACTGTAATCTACGAGCGACCCAGTAACTGAGATTGATTCTTGTGTGAGCTAGTCCGATGCAGAATTATGTGGATACGAGAAACAGATAAGTTAAATTTGACTTTTGATACCGGAAACGGCGAGTGCATATCAATCCTCACACTCAACATGTTATACAAGTCGACGTAGAGCTGGAAAAGCACGCTGCTGTCTATTTATATATTATATATATATATATATTGCTATGTACACCTTTCCTAGCTGCTTGTACTGGCAGATTTCAACTCAATGATCAATGAATCCTCACTTTACTGTTTCACCTCGGCTTAAACTTCTCTTCTCAGGGTTTCGTGGCTTCTTTTATGCTTCTATATCTTTAAATATGTATACTCAAACACTTCAATAAAACTGCTTGTAGCATAACTTTGTTTAATTGATTAAATCTTACAACATTTGAAATGTATAGTGCCAAATATAATTCCTTGGATGATAATTTAAAATAATTTGATTGCTCGGTTGTGATTTACTGGGCGAAGCCCGATCACACCCCCGCTTGATTCAAATCTCGGAATTCGAATAAATATTTTTCACCCTTATTTATCCATAACCATAACAACCCTCCTTTTATAATACTTGCCCTATTGGAGCTCCCCCTTTTGATCACATGAACATATATACGTTCGCCATTCGAACTTGATTATTCCAACGCTACCTCCAATAAAACAACCATTTACAAATCCACTAGCACATGAATGCCCATTGAGGAGATCCATAAGTAAAAATATGTACACACAATTACATGCAGTGCACTGACGGTACACCTACGACCTGCTCATAAAATTACCATCACAATATATATTTATTTATTTAATCTGAAGTCCATTTGAACCGTTAGGTGTTGGACTGTACAATTAATATTTACATCATTTACGTATGCATTATCCTCCTAATTTTACACTAATTAGGTATTTTACATTTATGACATATTTGTTTGCTAATATTTACATATTACGTTTCACATTTCACCCTGATGAGGCCTTGATTTTTCTTTTCCATGCTTTCCTGTCTTTTGCCATTGTTCTTACTTCACCCCAGCTTATTCCTCGGTCTTCCGCCACTTGTCTAACTTGGTCCTCCCAACGTATTCTTGGGCGTCCTACATTGTTACGTCCTTGGGTTCTCGCTTCATACACTTGTTTGGTTATTCTTTCTTCTGACATTCTCTGTAGGTGGCCCAGCCAGCTCAGTTGTCTTTCTTCTATTATCTTCTCTATAGGTTTTATCTTCAGCTCTTCCACTATTACTGCATTCCTGATCCTGTCCTCTCTAGTTATCCCTTGGATTTTCCTTAGAAATCTCATTTCAGCTGCCTTGATTCGGCTTTTGTTTCTTTTTGTTAAGGCCCAGGATTCACTTCCATAAGTTAAAGAAGGTCTTATAACCTTTTGGTAGACTTGAGTTTTGATTTCTTTTGGTATTTCTTTTTTTCCAAAGAATGGATTTCTAAGATAGTTATATAACGTCCCTACTTTTCCTATTCTTTCTGATAATTCTTTTTCTATTTTGCCGTTACTTTCTATTATAGTTCCCAAATAGTTATAATCAGTAACTTGTTCCAGTGTTCGTCCATTTAATTCTATCTTGTGTTTCTTTTCTTTATTTACCATTATCATCGTCTTTGTCTTGTTTATATTTATTTCCATGTTTATTCGTTTTAATTCTATTTGGTATTCATTTAGGTTGCGTTGTAGTTTTTCTTCTGATTCGGCTACGATCACCATATCATCCGCGAATAACAATTCTTGCTACTGTTGAATAAAGATGATATGAACAGTTTCCAGTATGGGAAAGTCCAGGGAGGCAGTCGCGTCCACTTATTCTTTACATTTCCTGATAGCTTTGTCTATTACAATTGAGAATAGTAGCGGACTAAGCATACGTCCTTGTTTCAATCCTATCCTTGAAGTAAAAACTTTCGATTCGTCATTCTGTGTTCTTACTTTATTTATATTGTTGCTGTATAGTGCCTTAACTATTTCTTCCTCTATTCCCCTTTCTCTTAGGCATTCCCATACTTCACTTCTTCTTCTTCTTCTTATCTTGTCGAAAGCCTTTTTCAGGTCTACGAAGACAATATGTATGTCCTCCCCTTTCCTTACCAGCTTTTCCCATACTTGTCTTAATATAAATACCAAACATTGTGTGCTTCTTCCTCTTCTAAACCCGTGTTGTGCTTCTCCTATCGTGTCTTCTAATTTTTCTCTTATTCTGTTTTCAATTATTCTCGTAAATACTTTACTTGGTATACTTGATATGGTGATCCCTCTAGAATTCGTACATTCTCTTACATCTCCTTTTTTATATAACAGTAATATTTTGCCGATATTCCAGTATTGTGGAATTACTTTTGTTCTAATGATACTGTTTAGTAGGTCTGTGAATATTGTTCTTGTTTCTGTCCCCATGTATTTTAATATTTCCGCTGTAATATCGTCTTGTCCCGCTACTTTCCCTACTTTTAGTTTGTCTATAGCTTGAGTAATCTCTTGTTCTGTTATCGGTTGTATAACACTTCTCTCCATGTCACTTACTTGTATTGTTTCTCGTTCTTGTTCCTCAATGTTTGTTTCGGTTAATTCCTCGAAGTATTGTTTCCATCTATCTATAATATCTTCCTCATATGTTAATATATTTCCTTTTTTATCTTTTAAGTTAGCCAGTCTCGGTGCTTTCTTTCGTCTAATCTGTTTTAGTATGCCATAGAATAACTTCTGATTTTTTGCAGTGTTTTTTCATTTTTTCACTAAAATCAGCCCATGATTGTTTCTTTGTTCCATTCATTGCGTGTTTGACTTCTATATTATTTGTTTTGAATGATTCGTAGTCTTCTTCTTTTTTTGATCTTAGGTATTTTTTCCATTTTTGTTTCTTAACTTTTATTTTCCCATGTATTTCTAGGGTCCATCATTTACTTCATTTGGAGTGTATATTGGTTGATTTGACTGTCCCACAACTTTCTTTGACGGCTAGAATCATATTTTTCTTAAAGTATTTCCATTTATTTTCTACTCCTATTTTCCTTTCAGTTTCTTCCATTTTTAGTATATTTTGTAGTTTGTTTTGGTATGTCTTTGGTTTCTTCATCTTTTAGTCCGTAACTTTTAATTTTTTCTTTTACTATTAATTTCCGTTTGTTTTGTTTTGTTGATTCTTTTTTCTTTATCATTTCCATCCTTACTAGGTAATGGTGACTCCCAATTTCTGCATGTCTTTGAACTTTTACATCTTTAACCACTTTCCTATATTCTCTACTTACTACGAAGTAGTCTATAATGGACTTTTCGTTTCTTGATTGGACCTCTCTGGCGTATTGGTGTATAATGTATATCTTTGTGTTTGTCAGTATTAAGTAATTGGTCACGCATAGGTCTATCAGACGTTCGCCATTATTATTTATTGTTGGTTCACCATATGGTCCCATATACCTTTGAATATTTTCATTGTCTTTTCCAACTTTCCCGTTCATGTCTCCCATAATTATAGTACTACCTGTTCCATTATCTATCTCTAGTTGTATGGTAGAACTCATCTTTTTCTTCTTTTTTCGCATTGTCGTTTGGTCCATATGCTATTATTATAGTGCTGTATTTTTCTTTCTTTATATTTTTTATTTTATCTGGGCTTGCTATCAGTCCTACTCCTCCTGCTGCCCAATCCGTATTTTCTACTCCTGGCCATAATAGTATGTATCCCTCTCTTAATTCCTGTATTAATTTACTTTTCTTTTTTGTTTCAGATATTCCGAGGTAATCTAACCTTTGTGTTTTCATCTCTTCGATTATCCCATCTTCTTTGCCATGTTCCAGGTTCCCAATTTTATTATATTTCTTGACTTCTTTGCTTTTTCTTTTTTATTTTCCTTACTATTTCTTTTATTTACAATATTCTTATTTACTTCACCGTCTTTATTCGTAACCCTTTCCGTGTTCCCTTTCTTTGCCATGTTCATTGTTCGTTTTACTATTTATTCTATAATTCTCTGTACATTTTCAACACGATATACATCATACACACCTGTAAAAGTGACGACCTTTATTACATAATGTTCCTGAAACGAGTAGCGTGTATAACAAGTGCGAGTACTAGTTAAACAGTATTCGAAGTTAAGCAATGATCCGCGCGGTGTCTACTTGAATGGGTCGCTCACACGCTGCTACCTGCAGTGCCTCGGAGAATACCTAAAACCGTCGGTCGCCCCTAGATTAGTGCGCACATCACTAACTACCTCAAACAGGGTTACAGTGGCAGCAGGGTGCGAAACTGCCTTCGGGCCTCCCCGCGATAATTTCCATACGCAATGTATTTATTTATATAAAGTTCCTAATTTATGCTGGCCTTTAATAAAATTCCATTGTTTAATAGAAATATAGTCACCACTCATCTATCGTAAACAGTGATCACTTTTAACAAAATACTCTCCAAAGTAAGTTTTACAGTGCATTTATGGAAAAATGTTTATTAGTAGCTATGGTTTTGTGCTGAATACTCACTAAGTCAGACAAAAGCAAGCCGTTTAAAAAATGTATAAACTATATTTAAATAGCCAACCGTCTACAATAGGAAAGTGTTTCTTAAACATTTTTAATGGAACAGCATGTATTTAGGTGGAGAAGTTGAGAGCCCACTACATTTCATTCTTCTATTTTTCGAGCAAATATCAATAAAAGAAGTAGTTACCAAAAGTAGAAGGTAAAAAAATCTAAAAATACTTTTATTTATTTGTCAATGTATAATATATAGTGCAACTTGTATAACGTATGTGGAAATGAAAATAAAAAAGTATAGAATACGTTTTCATTAGAACTTTGGCAATTACAGAAATATAAAAATAAACTTTGAAAAGGCTAGATTTTTAAGAAATCTGTTTTTCTTATGCAGCACTTGTGACATCTCCACTTCATTTTGTGTCAGTAAGTCAAGTTGGACGCTATATGGAAACAAATCTTAATATAACCCAACCTTAGTTATAGTTTAAGACATGCACAATTAATTAATGCTTCTAGAATATCTCTAAAAAGTGTTGAAGCATGAGCTGATAAACAAAGATTCCCACGCGTTGAATACCAACCGAAAAGTTTTTTTCATAAAATGCTTGTTAAATTTATTTTAAATTCTCGTTTTTTCTAAAAATGATTGCCGATTGCAATAGATGAGCGTCAGTATATATAGGAAAAATACATTTACATGAAATTTTATGAACGATCAGGGTAAAGTACCTACTTCCCTAGGTTGTCACTTTGATTCGCTTGTCACTTTGACTGGGTTGTCGTGCGTATACGTGGTCACGAATACAAATTTTGTTGTATTTTTGTATTAATTCCTAAAAGTAGTGTAAAAACTAACGTCATTAATAGCAAAAAAAAATTGTAGAGATCAGAATTCATATTAGAAAGAGATTGTACATTTCTAAAGAACGAGAACGAATGCTACCTTGGGCAAGTCGAGTACCTACTTTCAATTTCATGGTTACTTGTCGGGCTTCAGCTGGATGTTCAGAGAGTTTTAAAGGTTCTTGTTCCAATTCTCTTTGAAAACGTTATGTCAGAAAAATTAAAAGAAGTTGCAATTCCGGCCATTAATTAATTCTTAATTATTCTTAATATATTATATACATATATAAAAGGAAATGAAGTCATTTATGTAAATTAACAACTTTTCTTATGATCGACTATATTTTAGTTTAACAGAAATTAAAAATTCAGTGAAGGGAATACCAGATCTTAATATATTGCTAACAGATTAGCTACGTTTAAGTACGTTGCTCTGACTAATTAAAGGATCAACACGTAAATCTCCTGTCGTATTATTTTTATATCTCATTATTTTTTGATTTCCAGCCAGAATTAAAATTCAAACTTTGCTGCAATTTCGTCGATTTTGTATCTTTTACGATTTTGGATATTTTTGGAATTGAATAACGTATGACACAGAAGACAGGAACTGTTCAGTGGTCAGCAAAGTCTCCTGACTTCACGCTACATAGCATTTTTTCAAGAACCGATTTCTAATTTTGTATTTTTTAGGATTTTAGTTATTTTTGAAGTTAAATAAAATACGACACAAAAGATAGGAACTGTTCAATAGCCAGCAAAGTCTCTTGACTTTACGCTACGTAACATGTTTTCAGAAACCAATTACCAATTTTATATATTTGCGATTTTAGGTATTTTCTAAATTGAATGACATAACATAAAAGACAGGAACTTTTTAGTGTCCACCAAGTCTCCTGACTTTACCCTATTAATATATTTTTTGGATTTTAGATATTTCTAAATTTAATAACCCTGTGTGTGGGAAGCAGAAAAAAGGATATTTGTATAACAAAGAAATATCAAAATTAGTTATTGACAAAACGAATTCTAAAATTAGGAGTTTTTTTTCGATTGATTAATGCATGAGTTTTACCCGAGTGGTAAAGTGTTTACTACGCAGTACTTTTAGATCCCAAATTCATATCAGAGGGCAGTTTTGAGTTGACCTGCCTTTAATGATATCATTCCCATTCAGCTATTTTAACTAGGCAATAGGCAACGATATTGACATTTTACGTTGTAAATGCAGGTTTACTGGGCAGAATTAAAATTAGTATGCAATTTTATTTCTGTATCTAAAGCTGCGGTAAATACCACTATCTATAGATTCTGTTTAATGAAGTATAATTCATATTGCGTACCATTCGTTAAGCTTCTCAACACGTTTTGTGAATTTTGGCGCAAAAAACCGAGCACCAGTTAAAATATTCAATCACAGTGGAACGTGTTTGTATGCAAACCGTTCATTTTAATTGGATTATATATTATTTTAGAAATTACGATTTGGTGTGGATATGGAAACAAATCTATTTTCCTATATTATAATAAGCGACATAATTTATTAAAACAATTAATTAAACAACATAACAAGGAAGGTGAAGAAACATATTGGAAAGGCATTAGTAGAATTGTTCTGATGTACGAGTGTGAGGTGGAGTCAGTAAACTCGGAATATAAAAGAAATAATAGTATTGAAATGGATTACCTTACACGCAGTGGAAGAATATCCCGAAGAGATAGGATTAATATTGAACAAGTTAGAATCCATATGGAGGCTGCGAATACAGTGAACGATGGAATAGAACGGCGAAACTTAAAATGGTTCGGGCATCTTTTGCGGATGGATAATAATAGATGGCCCCAGATATTATTCCGATGGATTCCTCCAGGTAAACGTAAAAGAGGAAGACCAAGAAGGTCGTGGAATGAGGGTATCAGAAAAGCGATGGAGGATCGAGGAGAATTTGGTATTTATTTCGTATCCCAATTAGTAAGAAAATATATTTTATTATGTTTTTATGGATGTGGTGCAAATGAATATATTTTTGCTTAGCAAATATACCGGCAGTTTATTTAGTAAACGTAAGTGTATTACGTAATAGATCTGCGTTTTAATAATATATCTCTCCCTAACGTCCATATTAATCAGATTAGCCGATGTAGATTACATTTAATAAAGGGTGATATTCCGTAAACATTTCAGCATATGTATTTCAAATATTGACTATCATTTGAAAAAATATATATCAGTAAATCTATAGGACAATAGTTTAAATTTACTGTCTGATCTGTAATAAATGCTAAAAGTTAGTAAAATTAATTGATATACAGGTTCCTAACCGAAAGTTCACATACCTCTATCTCGCGACAATATCAATTCAGGGCTGGTTATACAGCGTTAATCACCACAGTTAAAAAGATATTTAGTTCCTAGCAAGTAATAGTTTATTATATACGTATATGCTATATGAAAACATTACATATTTCAGTCGACATATTTTTAAATCCGCTGATGAGTTTAATAATACAATAGAATATAGGAAGGTTAGATGTAGTTGTTGAAGGCTTATCAATATGCTTAAATATGTATTTATTATTGTTATAGATAATACAAAAAACTGTTTCAAACGCCATACTTCTAAAATTTGTGGATATATTTAATAATGTAAACACCTGGCAGAAATTTCACGTATTAAACGAACGCTCACGGCAGAATTCATCTGAAATTTTAATATTTTTCGGTATTAAACGCCCAAATAACCCAGACTAGTTGTTATAGAGTATATTTAATTAAACGTTGCATAGTATCCGATAAATTTCCAACATTATTCAAGCTTTTACGCTAAAAAAGTAGTGATTAAAATCTAACCAAAGCAGAATCTGTTTATATAAATGAATCGCCAATAAACCGTGAAGAAAATTTTTCAGATATACGGTTTGATTGTGAAAGTGAATTATATTATTCCACAAACTTACAGCGAATACAATTTAGTAAAATAATGGAATATTTGTCGTTTGTACGCTTTTGTGTCGCGACAATGTTAGGCCCAAAATGTAAAATTCTCAGTTTAGTTCTAGCTACTTATTTCTTATCAAACATTTAAATTCGTTCAGTATTTACTTCTCCTTAGAGGTACATAATAAATAAAAAATGTATTAATGATGATCCTTTGTGGAGGAAAATTAAAATAAACATACAATTTTAGCAATATATTGGTGCCTAAGCCTTAATAGATGTCAGACTACCTGTATATTTGTGAAATCTATGGAGTTATTTATTAATATAGTCAACCAGTAATGATACTAGTTGATATACCTAATGTTCGATACGCTTTCCAACATAGTTGAAATCCATACACTAAAATATAAGGAGAAGTAGTTACAATTCATCTAGATAAACACATTTATACACATTAATAGGGAGAAACAATAAGTATTATACAAGTTTTATTAGCTTTTCGGTGCCTTATATTTATATTGCTCTTGTTAATTAAAATAAAAGATTCGGATCTTTGTCTCGCGACAATATCAGGTGAACATAAAAATATAAATTACGTGTTTACGATTAACGATATAACACAATTATTTTGTCACGGTTTGCCAAATTCTAGTTTAGTTTTCGACAGGTACCTACGCCTATATAGGAAAGAACGGAGCTGTAAAGGACAGAGTTCCATTTATAAGACAAACAATAGGAAAAAAAAACTGGCACAATAGTATTCATAGTTATTTCAATATTCAGCAGTTTGGTAACAGTGCGTGACACCCAACCCTTTGTTCTTCAGAGTTTTAAAAAATACTCTTGGACGAACTATTAAGCTCATTCTTGGGGGTCCATCGGCACAATTGTGACCTTTTTACCTTTTCAGAATTGTTAGTAAATTAGCCAACAAGTAAATTAGATGCAGCAGGTGTAAGTTAAGTATTGTTAAAAATTATTGGACGTGAAACCGGAATATCCGAAAACCATTAGTATTATATGCTCAGTTCATATGAAATGCACCATCCATTAAAAATAAAGCTACGTGTTTGAAAATTTGCTAAAATAATGTTTCATTATTGCGTATGAAATGATCACCATTTCCATTAAAAAAATCAAATGGTTGTGGTGTTCGTCTACTGTCTTTCATCAACTTGTTGCTTAGGAACAAAAGAATATCTAGTAAACATTAAGTTGTTTCGTGATTTTGTTACATTTTGTGACAGAATTAATGTTTTAAAACGCCTCGGGTAAGACAACGTAGAAATTTTAAACACATATCCGATTTTGATAGAGGTCGAATTATCGGCGTGAAAGAAGCTGGACTTTCATTTCAAGGGTAAATCGGGACTACACTACACTTGCACGAATATGGTCTGCTTGGTCAGAAGAAGGCATTCAGTCCAGCTGGTAGACCTCCACGTAGCAGCAATGTTCGTGAAGATCGACTTCTTCGAAGAATGGCTACACGAATGACGAAACCGCTTTCAAACAACCAGGTCTGTTGCTGTAGGCTGGATGCGAGCTCTTCACCGCCGCGTGTCAATGGCAAGAATTTACAGAAGAATTTCTTCTTTCGTACTGCGATCCTACTGTACATTCCAACGGGCTCCCTTTTTTAACAGCACATCACAAGGCTGTTAGGTTTGGTTGGTGTCAACAGCGGCAGCACTGGAATCAGCAATGGAACGACATTGTCTTCAGTGACGAATCAAGATTTTGTTTGTGGGAAAATGACGGCCCTAGGAAGGTACGTCGATATCGAGGAGAAAGACGAAACCTAGAGTTTGTTGAAAGACGCCATATAGCTTTAACACCTGGAGTTAGGGTTTAGGGTGCGATTTGTATCGGTAGAAGATCACCTCTTGTGTTCGTCCCAGGCACTTTAAATGGTTATCGCTATATTCATAATGTCCTGGAACCGGTGTTAGCACCATTCATACAGACGTTGTTAAACTGTATTTTCCAACAGGATAACGCACGTCCACACACTACAAACATCACCAGAACGTACTTTCAACAAGCACAATTGCAAATGTTGCCCTGGCCTGTGCGATCACCGGACTTATGGTCGATCGAACATCTTTGGGACGTGATGGGCCGGCAACTAAGATTATTGCCAAGAGCTCCTAACAACTTAGACGAGCTGAGACACCAACTTGAGGTTACATGAAAGGAGATATCTCAGCAGAACATAGACCACTTGATAGAAAGCATGCCACGAGAGTAAATGCTTGCATTGCTGTTCATGGCGATATTACACATTATTAATTTTGTTTTCGTTGTTGTTATTGTTTTCTTATAATGGTTAACCTTTTTTTAAGAAAACCTGATCGTTTGATACGAAGTAAGAAAACATTATTTGTCAAAGTTTCAAATCCGTAGTTTTATTTTTATGAGTGGTGCCTTTCATATGAAACGAAATGTATATAGGTATTTCTTATTTATTGTAGACATTTCGAAATCCGTAGTCACTATTTGTAGTTCCGACTTAAGAAGCTGTTCAATTAACTTATGTAGGAGCATTTCTTTGGTGCCACTCGAGAATTGGAAAGAACTCGTAGCTCCAGGCTGATTATGAACCACCTTATAATTAGCCAATGATTAGTCCATATTTGGAGGAGCAAGTAACCGCCAAACAAAGACCAGACATCGCAGTTCAATAAATACATTTAAGAGGAAAGTGCCCTAGAGTCAGGGGTCAGTAATTAAAGAATAACAAAGCGGCCCAATAGTGGACAAGAAGCACACATAGAACAGAACAACATTGGGCTCCAAAGGGCTTAAGTTTGGGAAAAAGCTCTCGCCTCCAAAGCTGACTTGGTAAAGAAGCAACATCAGACAGTCTTCAATTAGTTTTATTTCAGTAAACATCAAAATCCTAAATTCGGTTAGGAAACGGTACCCACTTATTTCCGCAACAAAGATCTTTGCAATTCTCATACAGAGTTTTGATTTATCTTTTAGATTAACAGTGTCCGTTAAAAGGTCAATCCACTTCGTTTTATTTAACCAAAGTGTTTCATCTCGTTTACGTCCACCTTTAGGGCGACCACAACTAATTACCAAGCTCAAGGTAAGTCATAAGTTTCAATACAACACCAAGGTGTCCTAATTATCAGCAACCTCCTTACGGTTTGGGCAGGTTAAATTAGCTGTAAGAAGTGGTACGGACCAGTAGTAAAACCAAACTAAGCCACCCCTGGCGTCCTGTTGCATGGAGAAGAAGTATTTTCTACTTTTTTTTTGTACTCGATAGAAGAAAACTTATTTCAAATGGCGTGTTTCAGAAATCTGTGGGTTTATTTAAGAGTATAAGCCACCAACCGAACCCTTCAGCTATAATTAAGTCAATCCCGCTCAAACCCTCCCGAGAGAGAAGGAACACTGGCCATGGCCAAACAGACGTCGTGTGTCTCCTCGCATTAGGCATTAGATGTGGTAGCCGATTGCACTTAATTAGCTATAAAGAAAATGTTGCTACGTGAAATTTAAAGCCTAATGTTAAATTCATTTAGGCACCTTCGATATTTCCTCGGAGAACTGAATTTTACGACACGCTCCGCAATTTGGGGGATTCGGTAATCCAAAGAGGTGAAGTTATGCGAATTGGGAGCATAATTAGGTAAACAAGACATGATAAATGATCGCTAAACGGCGCGTTCGCTATATAATTAATCGGCGAATAGAGCATACGTACGGTTTGTCGCCCCGTGTGCGAGGTGGTTGTTCCCTTGGCGGACAGGCAGTGTAGTCTAATGACACTAATTACAAACCGGGCTCCAACACATTCATGATTTAATCAGGCCGCCAACTTTAAAAATCAATTGTTAGTGGCTGAAACGTAGGGGCGCTTTTTCAGCCGCCTGGTCGCATTGCCGTGCTAATGCATCGCGGAGTGCAAGATAGCGACCGGTGTGGTATGTGGACTGCTATCGGTGCAATCGGCAAAGATAGTGCTGCTTAATGACGCATATTAGCTGCACCATTGTATCTCCTTGTATAATATTAGTGTTGGAAATTAACTGTCCCATTCTTGCCCGGACTCGCTAATTAATTCCTTTTAGTTCTTTCGTTCGTTCTCGAACACGCTTATATATGAGCTCCCGCCGAGCCACTACTAGAAAATTAATTTTGGGAAATTTCAACATGCCTAACTTTATCACCCTATTAAAGCGGCATCGTAATTACATATACGACATCGTCCATAATCCCTCATATCAAGTTACCGAATGCTAAGCTACGATCGTAGACTCCGTCGCCCACAGTGGCAACAAATTTCTGTTTACACTAAACCTACTCCGATTAACTTCTTGATTCATTTTTTACTTGCAAACGGATAGCCTTGCAAAAACCGAAAAGAAGTTTCAGTACTTTTTATTTTGCGCTAAAATCAAACTTGAATGGATATCACTCCAACAACGACCGCTCCAAGAGTGTGTCTTCGTAACGGTGTACTTCAGTAGATTTTTTCTAATTCCACATAATATTAGCCTACCAATCTCCGTGTAAAAAACATCGACAAGATCTCAATCGAAAAATAAACATTTACGTAATTAGGTAGAGGGTACGTATATTTGCAAAGTACATAACTTGCATCTTGGCACAACTCATTTGTTAATGCTAACGATTAAGATTATGGAACAACTTAATTTCAAATTAAGAAGTTACTAAAGTTCCGGAAAGTACTCATTTTTCTGTTTACAATAAAGCTACTCTGACTAGCTTCTTGCTTCGTTTTTAGAAACGGATAGTTTTACAGAAACCGAAAAGACGTCCAGTATTTTTGATCTCGCGCTAAAATTAAACGAGAATGGATATCACACCATCAAGAACCGCTCCAGGGCTGTGTCTGTGTCCAAGAATTTTGAAGTTGCCAAAGGCAATGCAACTCCATGATTCATTCCTATGCCACCCAGTTTATACCGGCTCAACGCATTTCGTGCTGTACAACAGGTCTAATATGCACCACATTTAAAAAACACCATGTCCCAATTACAAACACCCTGGAAAAATGCAAACGCCTCGGCCACTACTCTACCGCGGTCCTCCAAGGGGTGTATCTTTGTAACGGTGTACATTAGTGGATTTTTCAAATTCCATTCCACAGTCCAAACCCGCCTAAACAACATTGACAAGATTTTAATCAAAAAATATACATTGACGTAATTAGGCAATAGATATGCATATTTACGAAGCACACAACTTGAATATTGGCACAACTCATTTATAATTATTAACATTATGGAACTTCATTTCGAATTAAGGCGTTACTAAAGTTCCATAAAGTACTCATAGTAACTGCATTCGCTGCTTTCACTACTGTAGAATTTTAACATATGGTTTAGTGGGGTGAGAATGTACAAATCCAAACCCCACAGTTTGGGAAACGCTGTTATGTATGATATCCGACTAAAACGTAATTAGACGTGTTTAGTAGAGATTTTCCTCTGTCTAGGAATGTTTTTATATATACCATACCAACTTGGTGTAATTGTTTATGAAGTATTTTCATTATATCTAGGCAATGTATACGTGTATTTTCTTTGATCAAAAGTATTATTATAAAATCCAGGGGTAAATTTACACGACTAATGTAAAATTCGTTTAAGAATAAGTTATGTGTCAATCTGACAGTAGCATATACTTTACAATAGAACATAGCATTGTCGAAATGATAGAATATTGTTTTAATATATTGCCTTACAACAAAGTTCATTAGGTCCGCGTCAGCGTGGTTCAGTAGTAAGAGCACTGGTTTCCGGTGCGGAAGGTTGGGAATTCAAATCCGTGACTCTCGGCCTGGCGGGCGGCCTACCCACTCGCTTTAAATAAGTGCGTACCTGCGTTCGAATCAACAAGGGGTAATAGTGCGGTTGTATAATGTGTGATGCCCACCACATCACCACGTGTTATGAATTTGGCACGCGAAAACCGGATGTGAGAGCAAAGATACGGGAGGCCTGACCTTCCACCTTGCAGATTATTATTAGTCCGCTTTGTATATGGTCTCGTAATATTAGGTTAAGATCTAACTGTAATTATTTAAATTAAGTTTATTTTAAAATTATTTTTGTCAAGTTGGAGTATTTTGGGTCAGTCGATGTAACGGTAATAGTAGGGAGGGGGTACAGATTTTTAGAATGCAACTGTTTAGTAGCTTATTTTTATTATGGATATCCCTCACATGAGGACCTTTTCTTCGCTGTTCATGTGTAAAATGGGAATCGGTTAAGGGGATTTCACGAGTGATTGTTTAAAATGCATCAACTGCTAGAAACACGTTTACGTCAAAATCCATTCTCTGGTAGCAATTGTATTACTTGGGAAAATGTTTCATTTAGCATACAAAAATGTTATTTTTGTGTTGGCTTGGAAATCAGAATAAAGGAAGAACCAATTACTATGATTGCAGTATGACATTTCATAAGGTAATGGTATCACTTTGAAGCTTTCCCCAATGAAATTTTGTTATGTAGTAGTGAAATAGCTGCAGCTGTATTGTATTTCTGGTATACGACGTTCGTGCATCTACCCTAATGCCGAGAAGAAGCACGTAGTAAAGAAGAGTGCCGGTGCCCAGCAATGGGACGTTAATGTTAACTATGGTGGATTTCTAAAACAATATTAAAAAGTTTATGTATTATAACTTTGAATTTGTGTCGTTTTGTTATATGTAGTAAACATTAAACAAGCAATTTCTATGTGGAAGGAAGAAATACTTCCATGTGGACAGAGTAACTCAAAATAAATAACGAATGGACGCCTAATTACAAATAAACTATTTATTGGAATAATTTCGATCAGAATTAATTTCGCAACAAAATTGTTTGAAATAATACCCCAGTTTAATTAACGTTGTTGAAAAGTATGCATGTTTACTTTTTAAAAATAAATTGTTAAATACTGCGGAGATAATGAGAAATATCTCATAATTCGGGGAATAACACCGGAATTCGCTTGTTGCAGGAAGTAATAACTCGCTTAAACACTTGTACTAAACTAAAAAACAAAATATGAATTCCTGGCAGAGTTCACCATATAAAAATATTGGCAATACTTGTATTTTAACCTGTCGCCGTAGCCCGGAAGTTGGATTCTAATTTTTTTAATAAAGCCGCAATTTAATTAAATTGAGGACCGCCGATAACGAATTAGTTTATGTGTTGGATTAAGCCATAGCGGCTCGAACCGTTTAATAATAATAACAGAGCTTTATCTTCATTAATTCCAACCTAAGTTGTAGTTCTATTTTCCCTCAATGTTTATTTTCCGACGCTTGTCTACCGTATAGCAATCTACTAGCCTCAAATTGACGTTGACGGGTCTCATTATCAATTCATAACTCGACGCTTCGACCATCGTCGCTTCCAAATAAAGCCACTTTACACTTAAATTACCATAACGAATTATCTCTAACGCTATTATGGCGATTAACTTCATATGGACCACGATTTCCTATTTTACCCCGTAATCTAAACTACGGGAAGTAATTAACATTTCGTCTGAGGAAAATTGAGTAAATATATGTGCGTAGGAATTTAATCGCCTTATGGATATTGGGTAACTAATTCTACAGTTAGGTACACGACTAACAACACCGAGGTTGATCATTTACCATGATTATTGCGAGGAAGTCGACCTAAACGCGTATTCGATATAATACACGGATATACCTACAACATTAAACACATTTCTGTTTTCTGTAATTCTGTTTAACTTTAATGTAAGCTCTGTACTATGGAAATTTATGCAGATTCACTTTTAACGTAAAACTGAAATCTTATGCGAGAAGCCACATTCAACATTATGTTATAGCCAGTTTAGAAAGTCACTTGGCATGCCTTATCAAACATATAATTTGAGAATTGCTTCGTAATTAATAAAATTAAAAATACTACCGCTAGTATTCACTACTACGGTATAATCAACAAAATTATTGATAAAGGTGACTGTGGAATACAAAACATAAACTTACTTAATAGTTATCAACGTGTAGTTCGGTTATTACAATTATTTATTGCTCTAGAACACAAAACATTGATTTCTGAAAGCATAACCATCCACAGAAATTACAATCTTTATAAGTCCTTTGTTTAATAATTGGCGATGCACGATGTCTAGCTCTCACAACATTAGAGTTTTTGTGTCACATTAAAATACAAAAGTTCGTAAAATGACGACAAGATACGTGATACAAACAATGCACATTACACATCCAATCTTGCTTTCTTCATGCTTATAACATCCTTTTAAACTGAAAAGTAGCTTGTGGCGGTAGCAATTTACAAAAAAAGTTGCTAGTTTGGAAAGCCAAGGAGCTACAAGTATTTACGGGAATTCTAAACAATTTTATTTACAGTAAGTACCCATAAGCTATGTAACGTAAGAGCTTATTAAGTTATTTATTATTAATAAGGATACAAATTCTAAGAGCTAGTACTAGCCACAGGCAGTTCGAAGACATAGAAACTACATATATACAACAAAGATAAGGAAAATTCCAGGGGCTCTACTAATAAATTTAAATTTAAATATCTTCTACAGTCGTATTACAAGAAGCATTAGCAGAAAGTTATCCGGCAAGACCTGAAGATGGCAAATGTGACTTTGCCGAAACGCCGTCAAGACAACCAGCCCGGTCCGTCCCAGGACCAAGAAGTTGCTACGCGGAAGAATTCTTGGAAACCAACCACAGCATATATATATATATATATATATATATATATTGCGTTTCGTGAATACCCATGTTTGTGGACCGTAAGTTAATACTGGGAGCACGCAAGAGTCAAATGCTTTAGTTTTTAAGGATTGTGAGATATTCTTATTTCTCAGGTTTCCGTTAACTTTCCCGAATGCTGCCCAGCCCAGTCTGATTCGTCTAGATAGACGGATCAGACAATTGAACTAAATGTTATAAACTGTACGGTTTAAGTAAAGAAACACGATTTGCTTTTACATTCAATCAAAATGTTATCGTAATAACGTATTTAACAGAAACTCAACATAAACACTAATTTCGTAAATTGAAATAGAGGGAAATTGTCCTCTTCTAAACGCGAAAATACAAAATTAATTCAAATGATGACTACAATAATACGGCAATATTTTCAAGTGCCCTTTAAAAACGAATTGATGACGAAAGCAGACCCTCCCCTGACAGCACCATTACATTACCTTCTAAAAGAATAAAAGTTATTAATTGCAGCATACTTGTTAAATGACGTTGTGCCCCGAAGGCAATCAAATTAACTACTTATTCCATTTTAAAAAGGAAGCTGGGAATACCATTGTATTTAATGAAAATATAGCACCAATTTATCAGTTGTAACTGTAATTTTTTTACGAATAATATGTTCCATTATTTCGTTAATGATTTGCACGGATGCAATTTTAATTTTGATTTAATATTGTAAAGAAGAAATTGCTGAAGAAACGGCAGAGAACGAAAAACCCATAAAAAAAAGAATAAAATTTATTAGAAATAAAGAAGAAGCTTTATGGGATCGGAGAGAAGGAATGGTATTCAGGTTTGTAATAAATTTTTTAGTGATCAGTCCTAGAGTTATTCTATCCTAATTAATAGTATGCAAATCACATGGTATTATATAAATTATACGAAATACATTAATCGATATAATACCATAACGACCCTGGAAACATCTACATATTTTATTGCAGATGATATCCTCTCGTATTGATTAACAATGTTACAGACACGTACCGGCGATTAATTATTAACAAACAATTAATTTAATGATTCATTATCCTGGAAAAGTTCTCCAGCCGTGTGATTTCATAACAAAAACATTTACATCTGCTATGCATTTCTGAGAGGACTTATAAGTAACGGGTTAGTTTACCTTGCAAATGTAAAAAGCGCGTAATTTATTACTTGCGTCGGCTTATGATAATTTTATTATTGCTAATCGTGATTATGGTTTTGATTTGTAACATTCTATAAATTATTATGTGAAAACTTGGTGTAAATTTATTCACTAGCCGCATAAATTACGGCAGCATTTCGAGGAGGAGCTTTGCTTTGCTTGTGAATAACCTCTCTAAAAGGAAGGGGGAATCGGGAAATTTAGAAAAATACTTCGCGTCTTCCTCGCTCGAACCTTAATTTGGTTTGTTTCTCAATTAGCTCAAGAGTAGTGTACGTAGTTCATTATATAAACCGCTACCAGTCGATATTCCTAAGCAACCGGTTGAGGTCTGACCGCACGATGTTCAAGATTACCTTGCATCTGAATTATTGTATTTGAAGCTATAATTACTAAATAACTCCTTCAGTTAGCCTCATTTATGAACGAGAACGTTTAATTCCGATCCGAATTGTTCCTATAATCAAGCATATGCTCCCCACCACAGGAAATTCGAAACTTCAAATATTAAGCACGTGGGGAGTAATTAATTTCCAAATTATTCCCTTCAAGGTTATTCAATACGACAACCACGATCTAAACGGACAGATTTTTGTAATTTTACCACCACAACTTATTCTACTATTCAAAATGTGAAGGAGTTTTAGAAATAGTTTTACACTAATAATACTCAATAATTATTTCCATAAACGAGGGGTTTTCCCAAGGTAAATATTTTATTAGGAAACAAATTTTTTGCTATGTTTCTGTAACCTAATTTAAAAGAGTGGGAAACCTCCTTCGATTACATTCAATAAGCCATTTATTGAACTGAATTTTGAAATTTTATAGTCTTAATCTACCCAATACTAGTTTTGAAAATTACAAATGATTCACTTCCCCAATGCAGCTATTCCTTAAATATTATAGGCTATATTGCTAAACTGTTCTATAATAATTAATTTCTGAATAATTTCATAATAAAGGTAATTTAAAATCGAAACGAACCGAATTTCGAAATTTTAACCTAACAAACTTAATATACTAACTAGTAGTTTCCATTGAAAATTTAGTTTCAAAAATGAACCTGTTTTCAAAGAGAACTATTTTTATTTTCTATGGTTAACCGTTGTTTTATAGTTTAAGCAACACAAAAATTCCCAATCCAAAATATTCACGTACTTGTAAACTAAATAGTTCATAATGCCATAGTGTTAGATTGCTGAAAACAGGAACACAGCCAACATCACCAATAAAATCTGTAGTTTGTCAATTGATATTGCGAAATACAGAAATGAAATTGGCTCGGTTTTAATCCAATCTTCTTTTTCATATCAACCTAAAAAGAATACTTCTACACCCTAAACTACTTCTCCTCATCCTTTTTCCACATTTTGATGAAGAAGGGTGACGGCTTGTCCCATCAAGCTCATCCTAAGCCTTTTATTGGATTTAGTTTCTTCTACACGAGGCGTTTTGTTGTAAAAACCATAATTTTTTATATGGAAGATGTTGCTGAACTGATTAGTAATGTTTCATCTATTTGAGTGTTCACAGCAGTACTATTGATAGATTGCGGATATATAGTTATAACTGACGATTTGTCAATAATATGGTGCAATGGCCTCATAGACGAGGGCGTATACACTGAGAGCGTAGGTTCCAGTTTTCTTAAAAGCATTTTTAATGTTTTCGAAGAGAAACTATTTATAAACGTCGGATTAAGAATACTACGAAAATCTATTTATGTAAAACTATTTCTCATCTCAGAATTGAGATTCTGAGACCGTACTGCCTGAAGATGTCTGTGAATACCGAAGTCCAGATGTTGTATGAGACGGTAAATATGGAATCTGTATTTCCTTTAATTAATTCAGTTATATCTCCATCTACATGGGAACTATGAAAATGCTCGAGTAACATTATTTGACTTGCTGTTGGAAGATATGCAGTAGAGAATTTAAACCGTTCTGCAAAAATCTGCCTGAATCCATGCTGTAATAGATAATTTGGCTATTACATTCGGAAGAGTATCATATTATAATGATAGTAGTATCGTGGTACCATCAGCATAGATGTATCCTGGCAAACTGTGAATTGGTTCTCTGTGAGCATAAAATGTGTTTGCTCCATAGGTGAAATCAACTTCCTTGGTGAGATGATATAGGTCAATCCAGCCTAAATTCCATAGTCGGTCAAGCTCATCTTGACTATCTAATTTTATCATTAAATTTTCTACATTCTAAACATACATCATTTAAAAGCTTCTCTATTTGCCATAGATACCCTGTGAACCTACAACCCACCACACACGATTTCCCAATCCGGTTGCCAATCTTAGTGTCAAAAACATTCTCTAGAATTTTTGTCTTTCGGATTCGACGTTAAACTGCTGGTGATCCGTTCTTTCGCCTTAGTGCTGAGGAGAAGCACGTGGTAGATAAGAGACTGATGCCCAGCGGAAGAATGTGACTTTTAACAACTCCATGCACCTAAATTTACGGAATCGCAAAATGTTAAACTACAACGTTCTTTGTAGTGGGGCCATCACTCTTTGCTTGTTAGTTTCCTGTAGTAGGATCTGTCTTTTTAAATTTGAGTTGAAGCTTTTAATCTAACTAGTACAACTTGTGGTGTTTCCATATTGTCCTAAAGTGGATGGTAGTGCGTCTTCGTCGTTGCTCTGTAAAAATCACTAATCTAAGGAATTTAGTATATCATCCCTATAAGTTCTTATATAAGTTTCTTTCAGTATCCACTCAGCTGCTACTAAACTATGGATGATATAATTCCTGTAGTAAGTTCTACGGGCCCTTCTTGTTATTGCCGTCATCTTAAAAATTAACAGTAGCACAGGTAATTTGGTGATACTTTAAATTATTTTTCTATAGTGTTGTATGATGAAACATCAGCCCAGCTACCCAATGTAGTTGCAATGGGTCTTTCCACTTATTTTGTGTAATCATGCAAGGTAATACATAATCGTAAATAATAGTTGCTGTGATACTTATTTTTGGATTTTAGTTGTAATTAAGTAAATTATTATTTCGCCATTCAAACGCACCATTGTTATAGGTAGAATGGCGAACGTACTTCGCTTGCGCACTTCCCCCATATGCGAACGTCTCTTAATTGGTCCGGAGTACGTACGTCATTCTACCCGCCATAATATTCCATTCAAACAATAATTTCAAAATTTTAAGAATATCTTTTAGCTTAATTATAATAAAAGGATTTGCTTTATATAAAACTGTACATTAAATTTTAAATAGTAGGTCTAAGAACAAGCATGCGTGTTATTCATTCAGCTTTATAAAAGAGGAAGTTTTCTAAAACAACTATTTTTATATATTTCAGACTTCACTGTTAAAGTGCTTCTTTTTAATTTTCCTGTGGCTCTATCAATAACCTATTCAACCAATTCAACCGTAACGATTTCAGTAGTATACGGAAGGAAGAATAGAGCCGACGTTTTCTTTTGTGGAACGATTTAGGTCAATCGGTGCGGGTACTTAGTTGGAACTAACAGCCCCGGAGTAATTCATAATTGAACCATTTCGTGTATTAGCCGCACCCATTTGCTTAACAAAATGCAATAGTTGCAGTTCGCAGAAAAGCTTGGCCACTGGTTCAACGCCGTGATTGAAGTGTCCATTTAGTGCAGAGGCGCGGTTGCTGTAAACATGCGAACAATTTCTAACGAAATAATTAAAATAACAAGTCAATATTTACCCGACATACACACAACACCGGTTTAAAACGGCACTTGTTATGGCAATTTAGACTTCAAAGAAGTTACAACTTTCCGAGATCAACGGAAATAATACCGCAATCACTTTGGAACTTTTCTGCAATTGTAGGTTCCCTTTGCCTAGAAAAACCGCACGTGTCATCCAGAGGTTAAACAACGTCAGCGGTAGGAATTAGCGAAAGCAAAACATAATAACTGGTTGATTTAATGGATATTACACTACACTTACGAACTAAATTGTTTCGATAGTACAAAAACAACATTCTTGGTAATTAATTAATTCTCCGATTTTTAAAGGAATTGCATTATGATTAAACAGCAGTTACTTTTACACTTCATTGACAGAAAAATTCCATTTATAATTGGCCTTTGTTTACAATTATTCCTTCCTATTTATTCCCATTGTTACCTTTGTAATTTTATTTTCATGATTACATACTAATTAATATTTATTTACCTTGGTATTTTCTTCAATTACTTACAGCAATGTAATAATTTGTTTAATGAACATGTTAATGTTTTGCAGAAACTTATTAGAATGTTTAATAAATAAATAAACATAGATATGAAAACCGACGGCTGCTAAATACTAACAAGGAAATGGTTGCCATCGCTTCAGTTATTTTAGAAAATAACGCGTATTTTTGAAATATATACGAGTTATCTGAAAACTCACTGTGCTTTATAGAAGGGGATTCCTCTAGCCATTCAATGATTTATAAAAATATTATTTTCAATTTGAAATACCAATCTGTAGCCCGAAAATTTCGAGATTTTTAAAAAATATTTTTCAAATACTTGGTCCACTCCATCTCTGTTCCAAAAAATAATACTCTTGATTTTCTTAGACTAATGTTTTTCATTTTGAAATACAAATTTCTAGCCCTAAAAACTCCAAGAAATAAAATTATTTATAAAAATTATATTTTTATTATTTTCAATTTGGAATACCAATCTGTACTTCGAAAATTTACAGATTCTTTAAAAATATTTTTCAAGTAATCAGGCCAGTCCATCTCTGTTAAAAAAATTAATACTCGTGACTTTCCTAGACTCCGGTTTTTTAATGAGAAATACGAATCTGTAAGCTGAAAACTTTCAGATTCTTCCAAATATTTTCAAGTCTGTATATGTCCCAAAAAGAAAAATTAACCACTCGTCGCTTTCCTAGACTCATGTTTTCCAATTTAAAACAGAAATCCGTAAATCAAAAATTTCTAGATTCTTAAAAATATTTTACAACTAATTGGGCCACTCCATCTCATTTCCACACAAGAAAAATTAATAACTTGTAGCTTTCCTAGATTTGTATTTTTCGATTTGAAATACAAGTTTGTAGCCCGAAAACCTAAAGATTCAAGAAAAATATTTTTCAAGTCATTGGGGCAGTACATATACAACGTTCCAAACATGAAAAATGCTCGTCGCTTTCCTAGACTAGTTTTTCGAATTACAATAGAGATATGTAAACTAAAAATTTTAGATTCATAAAAATACTTTACAATTAATTAGGTTATTCTATTTCTGTTCTAATAAGAAAAATTACTACTTGTGACCCTCCTAGACATCTGATTTGTTCTTCCATAGAATGAGGTTTATTTTGTACTTTTCATCCTCTAAATTATTTTTTCTGTTACATTTTCCTTATTCTGACCAGAATTAAATCAATCAAAAGCCATTTCATACCACTGTTGTGCAACGGCCTCTTCTCTGCCACGTGTTTCTCCTCAGCGCTAAGGTAGAAACACGGGGGAACTATAGATTTACGTCGAATCCGAACTACAGAAATCCTAGAGGTTTTTATTTTAGCATTAAAATTCCACGGTTGCTAACCGGATGGGAAAATTGTGTGTGGTAGGTTGCAACACAAGAACCGAATACTTCCAGTTTAATTGAAAATTCAAAAAAGAATAACTCATGAATTTCCTAGTACCATATTTTGTGCTTATAAAGAATGAGAACTATTTTAACACTTTTACTAAATTAAAAAAATTAAAGCCTAATTGGGCCAGTCCGTTTCTGCCCAAAAAAGGAAAATTGAATTAGTGATTTTCCTAGTTAGTTTTGTGCTTCTACAGAATTAGGGTTATTTTAAAATTGCGTTGCATTATTTTAAACTTAATATAAATAATTCATAAAACGTGTCGGTAATTGAATAAGGAATGTCCATTAAACGTCGATTAATATTTGATCAGAATTGTCACTTTCTTGGTCCTCCCTGTTTAATTTTTAAGTATTTTTGTCGCATGAGATCTTGCATGCAAGCAAAGCTCAAGGAAAAATAACCGTTGAATACGTAACATTTTTGCGAAAGTATTTTTGACATATCCTATAAGTAAAGGCACAATTACAGGAGATACGCATTATATTAAAGTGTTATTTTTCGCACTCTATAATATCAAAGAAACTAACTAAATAGAAATAACACAATCTTGTTTGCGCACTTTATGAACAGCAATGATTATGCCTTTGAAGTTACTTCATTAAAGTTTCGATTCGCTTTGTGAGCTCTGTTATATTTATGCGATGCAAATAAACACTTGAGGTGTATTTTCACCAACTTGTAACATTTAGATGATATTTCTAGATTTGTTTAATGTTGTTGAATATACTATCACTCAAATATATTTTTATTAAATACTTTACTGTTTTGAGAAAACAGAAAAATTAATTAATTTTGTTTCTTTGCGTTTCAAATAGTATTTTGAAATTTAAAAGTGTCTTTCAATCTACCATAATTTTCTTATATTATGAGCCACGTGAGTAGTAAATTTACAATAGGACATACCGTGCCCCTCCTAAGCGACCCACTTAAGGATAAATTAATGTTTGAAATTACAATCTACTATCTTAGCCCCCCTGCAACATGATTTAGTTATACAATACACATATATCAGATCAGTTTGAAAATAGTTGTTACGTAATTTGAAAGTTAATTAGGATAGATCTACATAATCCCAGAAATCAAGTAGGTATACCTACTGCTTATCAAAAATTGTTAAGAATGCTGTTTTGAATGTATAAGTCGTCGCATGCTCGTGATTAGTTCCTGCTAGTGTTTCATTAATTGGAAAACAAGACTAATACATCCGTTAATTTTTAGACAACCAAAAACTACATAACTGTAGTTTGCCAAGTAATTTAAACAAGGAAGCCGCCAATTTATTGAGTTATTAATTTCATTTAAAGCCAGTTCTTTAATCGTTGAATATTAATACGGACTTGATGAATGATTATAGTCCTAGTTAACCCTTAGAAGTGACTCACTCGTTTGTATTCCAACTCAATTAAAAATTAGATCAAATTAATTAGTAAAACGAGAACCCCCATTGGTCTAGTTGTTGCGTTTGGTTTTCTAATATTGAAAGCAAAGTTCTCATAATACGTCAGTGGAATGATGCGGGAAGGGCTTTCCATCAATCTAGAGAGGTCGTGATTTTTCAAATATGCTTATGAGAAGTCAGCGACTTTGAAAGCAAACACATTTTGACTGCTTGAAATGTATTGACAAACCCTCTCGAGATTCTTAGCTATGTAATTAAATAACAAAAAATACTTCCTTAAACTCGTACCTGGAATGTTACGCAAAATTTTCTTATTAAGTTCTTCTCGAAGGTATGAAAGCTGCGCATATTTTAACGTCGTTACTGACACGATTTATTTCTTCCAAAATTAAAATCATAGCTATTATAAAAGATTTTATTGGCGCGCACGAATATTCTCAGATCAACATCAGGATATAAAGAAATTACTTAAAATTTACTAATTAAAAGTTAAAACTTGATAGAATTTTTTGCATTTTATGACTTTTCCGGTATGTACAATGTTTGAGCGACAAGCATAAATTTTCGGTTTGATGTTTCGGATTTGGAAGAACACTATAAAGTAAATCTTTGACATCAGAAATAAATACCTCCTCCTTAATTTCAGATTTGCGGCCGTTAATTATAAGTGAAGTTGGGCGAATATGATGTAAGGATATGCGTATGAAAATATGCCATAAAAATCTCCAAAATATGCCGTATATGTACCAACGAAAAGGATCGATTTCCAAAAAGTATAATATTTGCAAATTTACGTAAACGCCTACAATTTATTAATTACAATCAATAACTATATACTCACAGAAACATCTTCCTACTGGGCGGTGTTTAAATATATACTTCTTTTAGGGCCATTCCAATTTCGTGTAGTTACTATAGAAAACATAGTACACTTTTATATTTATTTCAAAGGGAATTATCTTTTTCGATTAATAAGAAAAAGTAGCCGAGAAGCAAATTTTGCGTTTCCATATTTTTTATATTAGCTGGAATGTAAGAAAAATATTTTCTATGTTATAATTGAACTGCTAGTTCCAGTATCTTTCATCTATCTACTACAGATTCATTACATGCTCGATATAGACGATAATACGACTGTCGTATTACAAGAAGCACCAGCAGAAAGTTATTCGACAAGACCTGAAGATGGCAAATGTGGTTTTGCCGAAACATCGTCAAGACAACCATCCCGGTCCATCCCAGGACCAAGAAGTTACCACGCGGAAGAATATCTGGAAGCCAATCACAGCATATACATACACAGAGTGTCCCAGATTGATTAAGCTACCATGGGTTCTTTTCGTATTTTTCAACAAAGAGATTCGTTTAAATTGTGCAATTTTGAGAGCTGATTCAGATTCCGTTGAGAAAAATGTAAAATTCTTTAACAGTTTAGAAATTATTCCCAAAAATTAGGTTAGGTAATAACTGATGTCAAAATAATATTCAACACGACAGTTTCCGAGATATTAGTAGTACCTTATTATATTAAATGGTTGGAATTTTACATGGTTAAATAAATCTCATTTTCTATTTTCAATGGTGTATTACAACCTATGTCTGAATAAGAAATTATAAAAAATATTAAGTAAGGTTAAGTTGATAGTATTTTAGTAATGATTATACAATAGTCTCTATTACACTTAGTTATTAACTATATACGTTATATTACAAATATATTTCACTAATTATTAATTTACAAAATAATGAAAAGTATTCTAGATACTTTCAATAATTTTGATTTAAAATATCTTATTAAATGGTAAAGTTTTTATATTGGAAAATTATTCGTGCTCTATTGTTTAAAAGTATATGATAATGATTACTATTATTTTAAAGAGTATGTTTTTCATACACCTACGAGGAATTACTATAGTTTTTCAATAACATTTTAGAACGGCACTATTCTAGAAACATGTTTCAAAATAATCAAAGTAGTTTGTATAAACATATGCCACAAACTTATTTTTGCCGGTAGTTTTAAGCGGTAAAGATACATTGTTAACAGTAAAACATTCAAAGTAAATGTGTGTGGCCCCCGTTTTGTTGAATGCAGCATTTAACCAAATTTATACACGCTTCTTTAACATGTCTCATCGAATAATAACTAATATTGACAGTTGCTGTCGCTTCTATTAGTGGTTCCTTAGTTGTTTTTAGGTTTTCTACTGCCCAGATATGGATGTTACTGATACCGATGATTCCATTTCTTACAAAACACGATTCATCAGTAACCAGAAGATAGCTAAGAAATGAGGATCTTGTGTACATTGTAAAACTAAAGAGTCGCAGAAATTTCTTATATCTTTACCTCTTAACATCTCGGCAACAAATAAAATTCAGACATATGTTAATATGCACCTTCTTGTTTATTTCGGCCTAGGAAACACCGACGCTCATTAAGGGCCAAAGAATCACAAGAAGAAGAAGAAGGAGAAGAACAACACGTTCTAAGAATAGTGCGGAACAAATTTAAAACACCCTGTATAAAAGTAAAAAGTATGAACTTATAACGTAAAATACGGATGAACACATGTTGCAACCTTGTACGAAACATCTAGAATCTAGATACTAAAAATGACTTCTTATTACTAGTAGAAGAGAAATCTTGTTATACATTTTTAAAGGTTACACAGTTATTAAGTGCCTCTTAAACAATTTAACCAAATGCAAATAAACCGTTCGAATCCAAATGTAGATCGCAATGATAACGATCTCGAATAAAGAAAATTTAAAATACATGGCCGTTGCAAATTTCCATTGGTTCTAAATTTGGACCCAGAAGGCTACATATAATACTAGTGAAAGATGGATAAAGCACTCCCACTATTTCATCAGTCAATGAGAAATCAAATTGATTTGTAGATAATTACCATATCATATTTGCTTTCAATTTTTTAAACTTATTATTTATAATTTCAAGCGTGTCTAAATTGTATGGAAAGTGATAACTTTCACTCTGTATGTTAACAAAAGTATTTGCAGTACAGGAAACGTTTAAGAACAGAAAAAAAAACAAAACAACATTAATATTTAATATTATTAGACACAAAAGTGAAAGATCTTCAATAGTATCAAAAATGTTAACAGCGAAAGCCTTGTATAATCAATTAACTATTGACCTAAATCTGCAATTTTTACATAATGTGATGATGGTGATTGACATCGTTAGTATTGCAAATTGACAAGTCCCGTCAAACCGGCACTTGCAATAAGTAAATGTTTAGATCGGAGGTTTGTAAATACGCGCTACGGGAGTTAATTAATGTATTTATTTATTTACAATACTCAATGTTAACTGCATTTGGTTTCGTTCTTGTCAGTTGAACGAGGTTTATATCGAATTCTTTGCAAAATCTATTCGAGATAGAATTTTGATGGCAGTGTTCTGATATCTGCCACTCAAACTGATACCTTGAATTAGTGAAACGGACTGTCTGGGCAGTTTTACTAATTGTTACTAAAATTAGACAAAATCGTGATATGTAAAAATCAGATACGTTATGTGGTTAGCCTTCTGCCCTTTAACTTTTGATGCATCTGAAAGCTTTACGACTTGATGCGACCGCTTATTCAGAGCAGGAAGTTCACAAAAGAAACTACTAAAACTCACATATCAGAACATGTCCAGTGGTACTAAAATTGCTAATCCAATCGAAACATAACATTCTAAATTGTCTGTTACGTATTTAAAATTAGAATTATAAAAGACGAATACAGGAAAGACGTATATAATTCTAAATAATAGGTTAAGTATTCAAAATTGTAATTATAAAAACATACATAGGGAAGAAGTCTAAACTATTTACCACTTAGGGGCTACTAAACTGGATCAAAATAATACGCATTTACTATTGTCACAGTAGCTACATTAATAGACAACCTTTCCACTAGTAGACAACATATCCAAGATTGAAATAAGGTTAAATTATTGAAAAACAAATTATAAGAACTGATGATGAAACATTCCAAACTGTGCAAAACAGTAAAATTTATTTTATTTAGTTTATGAAATATGTGGGCTTAATTTAGTGATTTTTTTCAGCTTGTTACAAACTACCATTCTTTAAGGGTATAATTCACACAAACCCAATTTCCACATTTATTTAATTTACTTAAAATGAGAACACTGTGAAGACTGTTATTAGTTATATTACACGCATTGTTTTTACATTGACTGCAGTTTCTAGCGTTCAGGTAAAGAGCCCTAATATCCAGGAGGGAAAGGAAATTTTGTGGTATAAAACAAAAAAAAAAGATAAATATGTAACTTCAGGTCAAAATAATGGCAAAATAATTATAACTAAAATTTTCAAAAATAAATAAGTTTCAATTTATAATCTGTCGGTATTTAGTTTCATTATGTGTCCATTTGGCTCAGCGCTCGCTTTCTGAGTAAAACGTCGATTCTGGCTTGGGTTCAAAACCTAAGCATTACTATGCAGATTTATAAAAATCTTGTCTGCAACCCTCCACACACAAGTGCCCAATCCGGCTTGCAACCGTGGGATCTTAAAGCTAAAAACCTCCTCTGGAATTCCTGTCGTTGGGATTCCTTGTTAAATTGTAGGTCCCCCGTGTTTCTACTTTAGCGCTGAGGAGAAACACGTGGCAGAGAAGAGGCCGATGCTCAACAGTGGGACGAAAAGGCTGTCAATGATGGTACGAAATGCTATAAAAATTACCGTATATGCATATAATTTATATCTATTTTCTACATCTACAAATATATAAAAGTATCTACTTGTATTTCCGATATCTATAATTGCTTTTATGTCTGCAAATATTCTTTCATTTTTACTACTTTAGACTATTATTTAAAATATGTTTGTTCTTCATAGGTATACAAAGTTTTCTACAAGGTATGTCTAAATAAACGTATTCCTAAAATGTTATCTAAAAATAAGATTTAGTTTTAAATCATTAAAGATATATAAAGTTCTTTTAGCCAAAAATATTTATAACATAGTAGCTATTAAGGTCTTGAGAGGATCTTTTCTTCCATTCATTCATACTACTACCCCCCCAGGAACCGCTTTCGCATTACCTCAGGGGGTTGCAGGCATCCCTTACATACTAACCCTTAATGCAACATGCACCCTAAACTTAACTAAGTGACATACGGATGCCTCAGTCGGGGCTCGACCACGCGGAGGATTGGACCGCATTTCACTGTGACCTCGACTGACTATGTTAATTTGTTATTTACATTAATAATATCGACATACATTGTATTAAAATCAAGTCTAAATTGCATATCCGTTATTAAAAATCTTATAACTATCTCTGCTATAGTGTGGAATTAACTATTTAGGATATGCGGGAAATAATTTAGAAATTATATTATTTATATCCACCTTACACCTTAGGGTAAAAGGTTTTCCGATTATAGAAGATATATATATATATATATATATATATTATATATAGACACACACACACACACACACACACACACATACACTGTGTCTATAAAGTAACCCCCCCCCAACTAATTTTTGAACGACTTAATATTTTGCCACAAAATTTGGTGTGCTTTAATGGGAAGTTAAATATTATTTTTTAGCCCAT
>JABXWE010019193.1:0-12121 GCA_014611495.1 Limonius californicus
GCTTTCAACTGGGTCAGAAGACGCGGGAACCGAAGCGGAGCTTCTGCGGGGTGGATAGGAGCGAAACACGTTCCAGCGAAACGCTCGCACAAATTCCTTTCTTTCCTCTACACTTCACATGGATCCGAATTTGTATTCGCTAGGAGCAATTATTTCTTTAATTGTCCAACACCAAGGCGCACCTTTTCGCTATCGCATAAATATTTATCCGACGAAGAGGTCGGTTTACTTCTGCTTTACAGCAAACAAAAACGGTACGGTAAAAATTCAGGATAGCGAGGCGCCGTGAAGGAAAAGGGACCGATATGTAACGATCCAACCGCCGGGTACGAGCGTCTGTCTGTTACTCTTTAAAAAACACAATTTGTAATTACAGCTGCCGATGGATGGAAAATTCGGACAACCGGAGGCCACCAAGTTCTAAACGGCACTGAACCAAAAGCAATGGGAAGCTGCACTCCCCTCCACAGATTGCATGACATATGGGCACATTACGTTAGGAATACTAGAAGCTGCGGGAATATTCTAGAAGAATGTCACGTGCAGGTGCACTGTTGCCAAGCAGCGAAACAAGCGAATTCCGAGAAATGCCTTTTTAGCGGCGCCGCCAGCGCGGCAAAAAGCATCGTACAAAGGGGACCTTGAACACAACTGAGACTCCCTTGTTCATAAATCACTCCAAGACGAAAAATACGAGCACGCCTAACAATGCTTAATTCTTTAAAGACGCAATGTAACCAATTCTTACGAAGCGACAAAAGAAATAATAAATTTATTCATATACAGTAGGGAATTCGAAAATAACATAACATAACATCGATTATTTCTTTAACCAACTAAATTCCATATTTTACTCAATAAAATTCACGTATGAATTAGAAAACAGAAGACAGTTACTGTTTCTTCTACTAGTTATTAGAAATAAATGTAAAGGATTAGAATTTGACGTTTACAGGAAAGAAACCCCTTCTTAAACGTTCTCTTCATTATTTTATGTTCGAGAAGAAGTTACGAAAACCCTTAAGAACTTAAAAAGCCGTAAGTCACCGGGAGGAGGCGGAAATTACAATAAATTATTAAAATATTTAGGAAATACACTCATAGAAGAAATTGCTAAACTTATACAACAAATCTTCCGCTAACATAAAGTACCAAGAGAAAGGAAAAGTAGCATACTGATCCCAGCGTTCAAAAAAGGCGACAAGATGAAACCGGGAAACTACAGAGGAGCAAACCTCTTGAACACAGCACTAAAACTAACAACAAAAATTATAACAAACAAATTAAATAATATATTAGAATGGGAAGATGAACAACAGGGATTCCGTAGTGGCAGATCATGCAACGATGCAATATTTGTGATAAAACAAATAACTGAAAAAACCTTAGAATTTAATAAACCAGCTTACATGTGCTTCGTCGATATATAAAAAGCCTTCGACAATATTCAGCTGCACGATGTGATAAGAATACTAAACGACAGACAAATACCAAATGCAATAATAATCACCATTAAAGATATATACACGGATAACACCATTAAAATCAAGAATCACAACAACATAACGGATAGTATACCATCACAGAAAGGCGTCAGACAAAGGGATTCTTTAAGTCCGCTTTTATTTAATTTGATAATGGACGAAATGAGAAAGGTCGTAAAAACTAGTCGGGGATTTCAAATGGGGACACGAAGAATAAACATAATATGCTGTGCGGACGACCCCGTACTAGTTGCAGATACTGAGGGCCATCTACAAAGAATGCTACACCTTTTCGTTAATACCTGTAAGACATATAACCTAACCATGTCTTTGGACAAAACAAAATCAATGGTGATAGCGCAAGACCCAGTAAGATGGAAACTGGTGGTAAATGATAAAATTATACAAGTGATGGAAATACAGTATTTCGGAACAGTAATAACAGCTCCGGTGACTTAAACAAGGAAATAGAAGTACAAATAACAGAAGCAAAACAAATAGCTGGATGTCTCAAGCACACCATCTGGAGCAATGAACACCTAAGAAAAGAAACGAAAACAAGAATATACAAAAGTGCCATACGGCCAATAACGACGTATGCAGCAGAAACAAAACCTCAAACATCAAAGAGCAGACAAGGAATGGAAACTACAGAAATGAACGTACTCAGAAGAATCGCTGGAAAGCAAGACTGGACCGAGTAAGAAACACAAATATTAGAGAAATGTGCCACATTGAAGAAATAAACAACTGGGTACATCGACGAAGAGGGGAATGGAACGCAGATATTAATAGAATGGACGAGAGTAGAGTTGTACGAATTGGAAGAGACAACCAACCCAGGGGTAGAAGAAACGTAGGGCGGCCCCGAAAGAGATGGAGCGACACAATTCAATAAATAGTACGGCAGAAGAAAAGGCTGATAGCCTACAATGGAAGAAAGAAGAAGAAAAAGATGAAGGAAACCAATGTAAACAAATGTATAACCAATGACTCAAATCACTGTTTTCAACGTAAAATGGCAGCCTTTCAGTTTTTGATTCACAGACTACTTACCTTTTCATTAAATTCAAATCGATACCTAGTTGAATACCGGCACATCAAAAATATTGCTTCCTACAATGGTTTTTTTCCAGACATCATTGATAATTTAATTAGAAAACGTAAGCTAAGTTTAAATGTTCGTAATTACACGACTTTACAAAGTTCCCACTTTAATGAAGAAATCAAAAATTTCATCAGAATTCCGTTCCATACCTTAACCAAAGGCCTCGATAAAATGTGCGAACAAGTCAATTCCAAAATTGTACTTTGTTCAAATAATAACATTGGAACTTGTTGGAAACCCTAAAGATATATTGGGCAAACTTAACGTAATATAGAGATTCGTTTTAAAGACCATGGGATACATGTTTCAAAAATCACAGAGTTGATAAATCAAGTGTTGCCCAACATATTTACGAGACAGGACACGGTATAACATTAGATAATCTAAAATTGTTAAAGGAAGTGTGAAATGGGGGGATCTTTTAAATTCAGATAGTGGGCCAATTTCTAACTCCCATATAATTCATTTGTTGAAAATAATTCCTTAGCCGGTTAGGCGCACTGAATCTTAACGCGGATTTAGTATTTAAGACTTTTTGTTTGTTATATTATTAGAATTAGACTTTAGTTGGTGGCCTGGCGAAGGACTCATATTCAGAGGTATTAATCAGCCAAGTTACTTTAGTTAGTTCAAGTTCCTAATGAAGATGTCAACTTAGTTGCCGAAATACGTATTCAGGTATTCTAAATATCGTGGTGATAAGGAATTTTCCAAAGTTTATTTACTTAAACCACCGTCTACAATCAATCTTATTCCGATGTTATTTCTTATTTAACAGTTGTTACGCAAAGCGTGATCTTCTCTCATACTTGTTTGATATCACGGTGTTATCTGCGCCGGTTGATAGAAAGAAATGAAATAAAATTAAGTGCCATACTGACATAGTGAAGAATTTCGTGACTTGGTATTGGAGCAAAACGCATGCATGTATCCTGCGCTTAATTACAGCTTAGAAAAAGTTTTATGCGAACCTTGTGGTCAATTCACTGGCGCCGTGAAATACTGCAGTGAGCACAAAAAAAAGCTGCCAAGGCCAGATCCTAATATTTAAATTCTTGCTGCATTTTAAATGCAGAATGTAACTGATGTATCGTAGTATAGGAACAGTTCGTGACATATGTAATTACTTACGTTTCTCTAAATACCAATAGTGTCTAAAAGTAAATTACGAGGGAAATTCAAATTTGACCTTGTTTTTATTTTATTTTTTTCTGGTCAATACGAATTATAAATTGGAGTTCGGTCCGGGATCCCGTCCAGGGTGCACGCGTTTTTAGTGGGGCTCCGCTTTCGTTTAGGAAATTAGCGTTTAATTTGGAATAATCGCGGGCAGGCGCTCGAAAGAGCTTTGCGCTATAAAAAAGCTAACTAGATTCAATTAGAATAGTTCGAATAACTGCAATTAGGTGTATTTAGTGGATCTTGTATATACATATATTCGTTGTTCAGTCGTGTTTTCAAGTCACACAAGTGCAGGCAGGCCGGACAAGTATCGGGACCCCGTCTAAAAATAGCTTTAGGTCGTAAATCATCGCAAGGCAGGTAGTCGGCCAAGGGGAAATTTTGGATTCTTTTATTTTCCTTTAAAACAAAGTGTTAGTTTGTTTGGCTGGTCTTAATTATTTCATTATTCAGTTTAGTAAAGTTTTCATAAATTGCTTTATCCACTATTCACATAATTGGGCGAGTTAGGAAATAAATTCGAAGTTCCTAGGTATTTAAGTCGGCCAACTCAACTTGGATTTATCAGTTAGTTGATTTTCCTATTTCCTTTGCACATTCTTTAAAATAATAACAAAAAATTACGGTACTGTCCAAGTAGCTTTGGAACGGGCTTGCATGGGCGGCGCGATGGGGTGCGGACGTGCGTATTATTCATTGGGTTTCTTCTTAGTTTTGCTTTAATAAGGACAGCGTGGGAACGGGGTTGGCTACAGGGTTTCGCGAGCGCGGACCTGCCCTTTCGGGCCCGGACCAAGGGTTCGAGAACGCCGCTGTTCGCAGTTTATTTTTATTCCGCCATTCCGCATTTCTTCTAATTAGGGGACTAAACAGAGTTCTAGGGTGCTCCGACTAGTGGTTCCCGCATTAGGGACTTGCCTTACGTTTGAGCGGAGAAATTGCTTTAGTTTAGCGCAATACTTTTGGGGGATCAATTAGAGTGACGGTTTGGGACAATCCACAAGGGGAAGGGCGAGGGGAGGACCACTGCCGTCTCTATAAGGTGCGACCTACACAGGGGAAAGAACCGAGACCGACACAGGCCACAAACCACAGAGGGGAACTTCGAACGCAGATAAAAGCTAAGTGTCACAGGCTTGAGCGGCCATTGTAGTTCTTTATCAAGCTTCAGAGCATAACGGTCTCGGGTACGTACTCAACATCCCATTGAGGCGTATCTTACTAACTACCTGGTGGTGCCACAGCGGTGTCTTGCGGTATGCATTGCAGACATGCTAACGTTGTGCAATGCCCCCCCGATCCCACCCTATCAAGAAACTTCCTACCTACCTTACTGGCATGGGGTGGGCCTGGCGTATCCAGGATCGGCCTTCGAGTCAGCTCCATGTCAGATGATGATGATGATGGTCAATACGAATTATAAATTAATATTATATATACATCATTTTTCTAAGTAACAACCCCCCCTTGAAAATGGCCGTGCATGAACTGGGCACTTCTTTAATCCTTAATACTTTGGATTCTTGTCTACCCTAAATGATCCATAAACTGGGCACTGCATGCATTCGGTACTTTCTAATCACCCTTGTTTATCTGTAAGAGTTATTAACTGAACACTAAATCCTTTGGAGATAAGCACAGTTTACAATCGCTAAAGTGTTAAAAAATAAGTAATCGTTTTGGCGATGCGCTACAAGAACATGTAAGGCAAAAGTATGGACTATGGGTGTCAAAAAAATCATATCCAGAAGTGATTTAGAACATAATCACTCAAAAAATACGAAACTGTTTAATAGACAAATAGGTAATTTTATTGTTTGATCTGTTTGTTGGTGTATTTATTTCTTAATTTATTCCATTAAGTAATAGTGCAAAAAGGAAGGCAACAGAAGATATTATCGAAACGCCGTCAAAAATTATTCATTCGATTTTAAAGGAGAACGTTGGAACCATGTACACTTTAACTGTAAGGGATATTTCCTACATTTGTAGAAATATCTATGCCGAGCGAAAGAAAAATCAGCCAAATTTACCCAAGAACGCCGAAGAAACAATTAAGTTTTACAACATTCGCGGTATACAACGATTAAAGGTGAAAAGTTCGTGTCAGTTGCTAGTGGAGAAAAGCAAATAATAGTATTTTCATGTGAAACCAATCTTCGAGCATTGTGCAGTTCAGAAAAAGTTTATTTACATGGAACTTTTAATTACTGCTTAAACTATTTTTTGCAACTGTTTGCGCTCCATATACTAGTTAATGTATATTATATTCCACTGCCATTTTGTATTTTGCCAAACAAGCAAACAGAGACTTATGAGGATGCGTTCAAACTTGTGAAGCAAAAATGTTGGGAGAGAGATTTAATTTTCAGACCAAAATACGTTCTCCTAAATTTTGAAAAAGGTATTCATAATGCTGGTAGTTGCATTTGGCTAGAAATAATATTAATTGGATGCCGTTTCCACCTCAGAGTTGGTTTAGGAAAATTACGCAGCTCGGCTTAGTCATGGAATATTGAAATGCGGGAAGTGACGTTGGAAAATGTTTAAATTATGTGTTTGGTTTACCATTTTTAAATCCCTGTGAAGTTTCTGACTGATTTACGTTTGATCTTATGAGCATACAACCAAATGATGCAAGAGTCATTCAATTTTCGGATTACTTAGTCGATAACTAAATAGACAGTGATAGTTTGTTCCCTCCAGAACTATGGTCAAGTTTTAGTACTACCATGAAAAGAACTACAAATGCCTGTGAATCGTTTCATTCCAAGTTTAAAGTAATTTTTATAATTTATATTTATTAACGTCTGACTTGAATTTCAAACTGATACATACATTAAGTTACAAAGTGTTAACGAACCCCTTAGAATTAAAGATCCCGAAACAAGAGTTCGGCACGAATTTTTAAAAACTAAAATTAATCAGTATAGTGAAATAGGTAGGTAGGTATGTTAAACGTCTGGGATATTTTTATAAATAGTAAATTATACATATATTGTCATTGCTTATTATTGTACTCCTAGTTTTTAAGTTCTTTGACGAATGTTGAAATGCTTTCTTTGTAAATGTAAATAGATTTTTGGTTTTAATATAACAACAAACAACTTAATCCTCGTTTTACTTAAAGTGCCCAGTTGTTTACAAAATATCTAATCCGAGGTCTAGTGCCCAATTCAGGTGGTGTCATTAAAAGCCAGGTAAGCGGTGCCCAATTCGTGGCCGCCCTTTAAAATACACTTGTCCCATCGCCCTGCTAGCTTTCGTATTCCCGTCGAAAAAAGTTCTTCTTCTTCTTGGTTGACGGTGTAGCCAATTTTGCACCGCATCCTTTACTTCCTCATTAGAGAAAAATCTCTTGCCTCCCAAGAAATGGAGTAGCCCAAAGATATGATAGTCACTTGGGGCCAAGTCCGCACTATATGTGGGGGTGAAGCAGACTTCCCAGCCCAATTCAGCCAATGTATTGTTCGTTAGATGGGCTGTATGTGGGGCAGTGTTATCGTGCAGTAGGATAATGCCCTTGCTTAAGAGACCGCGTCTTTTTGTTCGTATGGCCAGCTAACCTTTCTAAGAAGCTCACTGTAATAAGCCGAATTAATCGTTTTTCTTTCTTCGAGAAAATCGACGTAAATTGGTCCAATAGCGTCCCAGGATACAGTAGCCATAACTATACCACCCGATGGTTGCGTTTCAATTTTTTTGGGTGGAGGTGAGCTTGAGTGACGCCATTCCATGCTACCATTGTTGCTTTCTCGGATATAATGGTGTACCCGGGTCTCATCCCTTGTTATGATACGTGACAAAATGTTATCACCTTCACAGCGAAGCCGTAGTTCTCTGCAAATCTGAAGTCGTTTCTGCTTTTGTTTCGCTGAAAGTTGTTTTGGAACCCACCTGGCGCTAACTTTACTTAATTTAAGCTTGTCGTGGATAATAGTTTGAACACTACCAACACTAATGTCTACAATCCCAGCAATATCCTTCACAGATATTCGCCTATTGCTCCGGAAAAGCTGGTAATCTTTTTGAATGTTCCTACGATTCACAGCAGACGCTGGACGGGCATCATGCGGCAAGTTGGACACGCGTTCACGACCTTCCTGGAAGGATTTACATCACTCAAAGACTGTTCTGAGTGATAAACACTCTTCTTCAAACTGTTTTTGAAGTCTCTAATAAATATCAGTCACTTTTACACCTTCATTGAAAAGAAATTTAATAATTACACGTCGTGCAACAGAATTTAACATACTGTTGCACGACATTGTTAATAGAACTGACAGTATTGATACAATAAAGTTGCAATTGTTTATGGCGTTGGCTAACATGCCTACTTCGATGAATATAAAACTGTTTTGCAGTATCTTTTCAATTACGTTCAGAAAAAAATAAAATGCTAGTCAAAGTTGAACCTCCCTCGTAAATAGCAGAATATAATTGTGTAGAGAATTGGGAAGAGCTACAAGCAAGTCTGAAGATATTTCATTCATAATAATAAATTTATCATCAAATTTCTCGTTATAGATTCGCAATCTATGTTGCAAATATTTAAGATCTTGATTATTTAGTCGCTGTTCATTTTATAAATATTTAAAATATTTGGTTTTTATTATTCCGTTATGAGTGACTGTATAAATTACTAAATCTTTGGCTGACAGATTTATGTTTTAATTTTATGTGTTGCCTATATGTAATGCAGAGATTGCGCTGGTTTGTTTTTTCTAATTGAATTTTTATTTGTAAACAAAAAGGTGTATTCGTAATACCGGTAAAGTTTTGATCGCTCACAACACACCTGCGGTTCTAAAATGTAAATACTGTTTATTCAAGTTTACATAAATTAAGTTTTCTGATCCGTAGGAATTTGCATCATCATGTTTAGTTTTCACATCTCTGAAACTAAATCTTGGGTGGAAGTTCACTTGTTCCTGTGATATGTTAATGTTTTGAAAACCAACGATAATATTCTAAATATAGTACATACAATTATAAAGATTTCAACTCATTTATTTTGGGCTACGTGTGCCGATAAAATTGTATTTTGGATTTCTGTACAGCTATTTACTATTTGTTGCATTTATTACATTAATTTAGAGTAAATCCTGAAGCGATGTTTGGGTTTCGATGATGTCCAGACTAGACCAACCTTTGTAGTCGTCGCAATATTTACATTTGATAGAAGGTCAATGGCATAATCATTTTGATAAGGAGGATTTATTTAGAAACCAGGTAAAGTACACCGATGGTGAATTTTGCTATTGGAAACACAAAAATTACAATATGTATGTTACACCACGTAGTACAAAGACGTTCGTAGAACGGCTTCATGCGTATTGTTAGAGTCGACCTTAGGGGGGGGCGAATAAATACTACTGAATTTTAAATTTAAATAAGGTTGCTGGGCTTCCGCATTTCTTTTATGGTTCCTGGGTAAACAAAGAGCGAATGCTATCAGAACTCACTGGCTCCAACAGGCAGGTGGCATGCAACAAATAATAAAACACATACTTACAAATATGTTAATAAATATTGGGCGGTTGTACCCCTGAATTGGGATTTGACCAGGATACGGATGATCATCTGCTGGCTAACTGCTGTGGCCGCTGCCATTCTTAATTAATCAATTACTATAATAATTATGCATATGTTCCGGTTCACTAATCCTCCAGAGGGAACCAGGCAATTGGACTATGTCCAGGTAGACATTCTGATATTCACAGGAATTGCGGGGAGACATACCCCTCAGCCTCCACATGAGATGGGGAGAGTTAAAATTTATTTGGCCAATTCCCCGTGTAAAAGTCTGTTGAAGCCATCCTGGCATTGATGTAACATTCATTAGAATAATAATTCAACGTAGGCGCCTTTACGAGACCATTTCTGTCAGCTGACTACCTCCCGAATGATTGCTAGATAAATAACAATTCAACATGCCACGTACATTTTCTATTCATGCAGCAGTTATATTCACTACGCTACTGTTTCCAACAACTACTTGCATAGATACACTAGTTTTGTACAATAACGATAATAGGGCCCAACGCTTATAAACCACATATAATAACAAGTAGATATTAACCAACCATTCAAACTTCCAATAAACATATGGCATAAAATTAATCGCTACAAAGTTATTGTCCCGGTTGTCTTACAAACATCTTTGATAGTGCTGTCAAGAATCGGAAATTTTAAAGAATCGATTCTCGATTCTGAAAAGAATCGATTCCACAAGAATCGGTTCTCGATTCTGGAATCGGATTTCGATTCTCGATTCTAGAATCGGATTTCGATTCTCGGTTCTAGAATCTTATTTCGATTTTCGATTCTCGATTCTAGAATCGGATTTCGATTCTCGATTCTAGAATCGGATTTCGATTCTCGATTCTAGAATCGGATTTCGATTCTCGATTCTACAATAATCGTTTTTTGGTTCTAGAATCTAGAATAGCTTCCCAATTCTAAAATCAAGAATCGTTTGTCTTCTATTGAAACAAGAATGGTTTGCGATTCCAAGATGGAAAATAGTTTCCAAATTCACATCTTTAGAATTGAACAATAAATTGATAGGAGAAGTGAGATTAGTGTCTTCCAATTTCAGAATTATAAAAGTCTTCCAACCTATAATCGGTATTTATTTTACGATTTTCTTCTATTATAAATATATGTATTACATATTTGGCAGTAGCATCTGAAATGTATAATCTACACATTTTATTTTATTTTTTATTTGTTTTTGATTGTTTAACTCATCTACGCATTTTCCCATATTACGATTTTACTTGCAGGGAATATTTATTCCTCAGTTGGTAATTTTGTAGTTAAATATGAATTCTGAATTTAGTTCCCTAGTTGCAGGTTTACTATATACCTTTTTTACAACAAGACTTCCTACTTAAGTACTTTAACTGTAAGTGGGGTAAACGTAATCCAAATTCTTTACGCTGCGCCGCCGCTCCGGCCGCCGTTTAGGCCTAAATCAAGCCTTCTTGGAAATCGTAAAGCCCTCAAATCTTGTTGCAAAGTAATATTTGAAGACGACATACGCCCGACAGGTGTGCTTAAATAGCACAGTACTTTGGCCTGTAGACGAGTCATCCACACACAGACACACACACACACACACGAAACGTTTATTTCCGTTAAAATCTAGATTTCGAAAATTTTCATAAATCAATACTTCACTATTATACAGAAGATATATGGGAAAGTAAAAACAGTAGGATAGCCCACGGGTTCTACTATTTAATTTTCCTGAGTTCGCTCCTAATTGAATGCATTATAAAAGATTATTGGTGCACTACTAGGCTATGTCTATTATTATTACTGTACAGTGAATATATTCTCGATTCTAGAATCGGATTTCGATTCTCGATTCTAGAATCGGATTTCGATTCTCGATTCTAGAATCCGATTTCGATTCTCGATTCTAGAATCGGATTTCGATTCCCGATTCTAGAATCGGATTTCGATTCTAGAATCGAGAATCGGTTTTAACGACGCTTCAGAACCGATTCTTAAAGCTAAAGAACCGATTCCGATTCTAGACTCGGAATCGTTTGACAGCACTAATCTTTGACAATCGTTAACCTTGTAGTAAACTGAAGTAGTCGTAGTACAACCATCTGATAGGATATTTTAACGTGTATCCTGAACACGGGTAGCGGGACAGTTTTAAAGTAAAACACTGAGAACGGTTTAAAAAAAGAAAGTTTATTGTAAATAATTGAGTTTATTCTTTACAGGAGCGGAACCAACTGATCTGCAATTACCTTTTGCTTACCACGTAAACTTTGTAGAAATAAGTTATGATACATATTCAAACCTTATATTATACATAGTCACTCAACTTCGCAGTCCAACCTTACTTTTTAATAATTTTCGAAAGTCAGCATTTAGCCAGCCAAGTAAAATAACATGAAACCACCTACTTTATCAAGAAAAATTCAGAGAAGCACCGGATGCTGCTCTTATCTCAATATTATTTTTCTTAAGAAAAACTAAATGATAAGAACAATTCTCACGAGAAAATAATGGTAATGTGGGTATATTACACCTCCCCCCTTAAAAAGATTTGTCTATTACTAAGGCGAATCTTGCTTGAAAGTACGTCTACCAATAATAGTTGCTGGTTTGTGTAAATTTCTATTTTTTGTAAGGTTGCCCTCCGAATTACATGAATTTACAGGGTTATCGCTTTTATTACAGCAATCATCTGACAATTCATCTCTATAGCTTCTTATCGAAGCTGAATCTAGATTCTTATCAAAATATACCTTATTTCTCGGATTACCCGAATCTACGCGTTGTTCCAATTTAATACAAATGCCCGAGCAAATACCCGAAC
>JABXWE010019202.1:0-32027 GCA_014611495.1 Limonius californicus
AGTGTACAAACAAAGAATAAAACACAATTGTAATAGTGTAAAAAGCAGAAAAATTAAATATATTAAAACAACTTTTGATTTTTTGACGCAATAGATAACTGAAGTTGATATACATTTCTTTATTTGTTATTGTATAAACTCAGCTCTAAGAAAATTTTAAAATATTTATTAAGACTATAATTTTAACCTAATAGCCCTTAGCATTCCAATTTATAGTGAGTTCAATATTGAAAAGAAGTATAATAAAACCAATGTCGATTCCCACAAAATTTAATACATGAACTTGGAAAATTGTTAACGTGTTCGGATTATCTATAACAAGCACAAAGAAACTTGAAATTAAACATCAAAGTGGTAACCAAAATTACGTGAGCATGCTACGATAACTTAAAAACAAAACCAACCGCAACAAGGGCATGTCAAAAATATAAATAAAATAATTATGTTAAACGTCAAAAGCACAGTTGGTTTTGTTTTTTAGTTATCCTAGTATGCTCACGTAATTTTGGTTACCACTTTGATGTTTAATTTCAAGTTTCTTTGTGCTTGGTTTTTTTGGTCTGAATATGGATTATAGAGTTATAATATATTATTGCAATGAGTAAAGGCTGTTAACTAACTTATTTATATTTAGTATATTAGCGTTGACTTAAAACACAAAGTTTTCCAAAAATCTTAAGAGTGTTAAACAAAAATAGTTTGATTGCCTAATCTCAAAATCGTTTTCGAAAAGTACTTATTTGAAGGTCATTTTTCGAGGGCTGTCAAAGAATTAAAATTTTGAGTATCAGATTAATGACCTTTGCGTTGCCGGTGAATTAAATATGAGATTTAAAAAAAAAAGTTATCAGCCCTCGGCGATGATCCTCGTTAATAAATAAATACAAAATAGGTTTATTGCCCTTTCAGATCTTTATACGTCTAAATATTTTATCGAAACTTTTAAAACGGTTTTTATAAATATTCTGTAAATTGTAAACTTTACGGAAAGGCGGTATTTTTATGATTGTTTTATTCTCGAAATTTCAAATATGTTTACAAACTATGATTTGAATGCTGAAGGGCTATTAAATCAATTGCATTAATCTTTTTTTTAGTAACTGGGTCATTTCAAAAAATTGCAGTATTATTAAAATTTAAAATTGGTTAAAAAATCTGTTTGTATTGTGGTTGTATATGTACAAAATAATATTACAGTTTCAAAAAAATATTACCTAAATATGTATCTAATATTCTTTACCTATCGGGATTTTTGAAAAATTTTGTTTCGATTATTTACCGGTAATTTCATATTTATTTAAGCTGGTTTGCTATTTTGAAGATACATTGATCACACACATACGCACACACACCCACGAATAGACAGTTTGAAAAAAATGCACCATTTTTTGGGTTCTCAGAGATAGGAAACCGATGTTTTCATAGATTCAAATATTTTCGGGAAATTTATATTATTTCGATCCCTATCCATAGCATGTGTGCCAAAAGTGTTTGGTTGTTATGGTTTTTAGTCAATTAGTCAATCACCTATACAGGGTGTTAATAAATTGCTGGGACTTAAAGTATACACGAAAACAAACATTTTTTGTTAATAAATGTATGGGCAAAAGAATTTCCTTTCAGGGATAGAGCTTCTCAAACATTCTTTAAGAAGCGCCTAAATGTAGGCAACTTAATTTACTACCTACTATTTGTTTCCATAACGACGGAAATTAATACAGGGTAAATAAAGCCCCTTTTCCCACTTTTCAAATTATCCTGTATTAATTTCCGTTGTTATGGAAACAAATAGTAGGTAGTAAATTGAGTTGCCTACATTTAGGCGCTTCTTAAAGAATCTTTGAGAAGTTCTATCCCTGAAAGGAAACACTTTTGACCATGCATTTATTAATAAAAAATGTGTGTTTTTATGTATACTTTAAGCCCTAGAAGTTTGTCCCTGCAATTTATTAACACTCTGTATTTTACAGCGAAAATAAGCCTCCAAATCATAAGCGTATTGGCTCTTTATAAATATCTTTATAATGAATTTAATATGCAATTTGTACTATCTTGTCAAACGACATTATCAAAAAATATGGTTGAAATCGAAAACCTAACTTTTCTTTTCATAGCCTACCAAATTTGTGAACTTTTTGAACATAGATTAGTATGAGAAAGTTAAACTTGCGAAGTCATCATCAGGTTTAAAAATAATGTCCTGTAATTTCGGTAGATCAGATAGGGTTTTCAAACAAAGTTATTACGTTATCTAATATTTTTGAGAGGTTTTTCTTAAAAACGGCTTACACAGGGTGATTCAAACCGTGTGTAAAAAAATTATTCTTGTATAGCTGAAGTTATTTAACTCCTACATCACCTAGTATTTTTTTTCATATTCTGCACCGTTGCGGGTTTATGAGTTTCAACGTTTTTTATATAAATTCACTAATATGTAAATAACTTTTTTGTTTTTTGTCCAATTGTGATAAATTTCGTAATTTGGAAAGCTAACAGTCCAAGCTTAATTTTCAGACAGAAAAATGTATAATTGAATGTGGAAAGTGGATTAAATTCGAGCCTGAAGTTAAACTTTAATTTAAAAATATGAAAATTAGGTGTAGGTATCTACATTCCATTCGAAATATTGTTGAATAATTCTTAGTATATTAAATTAATAAAATGTAATTGTCTTTCTTTCTGAAAAACAGAATATCAGTTCAGAAGCTCCAAAAAAAAACTTAGGTTAACGTCATTTTCTAGATACACCCTAACTTACAAATTTTTAAACCAACTTTTCACATCTGGGTTAGATTTCATACACTTTTCACACTCAACTGTACATTTGAGTGGAAATTAATCTTCGACTGTTAGCTTTCCAAAACAACGAAATTTATCACAATCGGACAAGAAACAAAAAAGTTATTTACATTTTAGTGAATTGGCGTAAAATTAACTTTGAAGGCGAATATCTTCGGGGTTGGATAAATTCGTGTGTATGTAGTTAAAGTTTTTCGGACATGTTTAGAATCACCCTGTAGAGTTAATAAAATGTTTATCCTCTATAGTACGTTCATTTTGTGACTTGCAGTTTTTCTGCGATATCACTTAATCACATGTTGATATTATCTTATGTAAGTTGGTGTAATCAAAATTAATTTTTTTTAGCTAGAGTGGTCTGCAATTTACAGTAGGTAGTAGATGATAATTCCATTTTGAAGCGGTTCTGTAACGTTTAAATCTCGCTCATCACTTTTTATTTTCTAAAGGTTGATTCGGGAGAACAATTAAATACTTGTTTATTCTAATTTTATTTGCTATTATAACACACCTACTAGTAATAAAAATATAATAGTGTTTTAACCAGGTAGTTTAAGGTTTTTTTTATTATTGAATCATAAATATTCCAGCGACTTCTAGAGATGTTCTGATATTTTTGTTTACATGTCATGATGTTGATGCTAACATGCAAAACAATTTTAATTATTGTTGTACTGCGAGATAAAAAAACTTAACAGTAGTCCAATTTGCTTCAAAACCTGCGTGTTTTTGATTAGATAAATTGGTGATTGCAGCCTCGTAAACACTAAGTTGGTTTCTATATTATAAACTAAAAAGGACGTGCAATTTTGATTGTATAAACGACTGCTATTTAATTTTTATCTGACCACACCTTATAACACCGTGCTATTAACTATGTTTTTTCTGCAGTCATTTATATAAAAAAATATTTGCAATTTAATAATGTTAAAAATTTTGATTGTTAAAACAGCGTCAACAACTTTTTGCTTCTAAAAAATTTAATTCTCCACGGACGTAACGATTTTTCTTATTTATTGTGTTTTTATGTGTTTATACAATCGCAATTATTCAATTTGTCTCTGACAGCTTGTTGTTTTTAGTATCATATTCAGTTTGTTTTATTAAAATACGGTAGTGTCTGGTGGTAGTGAACCAGTGCTGCCCACCAAAAACGATTTTTTTTAGCCGAAATTCATTATAACCAACTAAACAATAAATTTAAAAAAATTAATACATATCAAAGATATATTGTATATTGAAAATGTTGAGTAAAAATCTACAATGAATTTACTTAGTAAGTAAGTAAATTATTTTTTAGCAGATTGATTAAAACAATCGCTTATTGTAGACTGTTTATAAGACAAAGTTACATAAATGTCATCCAGAAACATTCCTGCTTTAGGCTGGCTGTTCAAATGTTATCTGAAGTTCCATGCATTTGTAGAAAATTACGTACAACACCTACGTTTTGCACAACTTTTACAATCGGTATCTGCGGTAATGACACGTTAGCAGCACTATCTTCAGTCTCATTATCGTCTTCTTCATCTTCACTGGCAGTTGTATGAGGGTTGCCTTTTATATTTTGGGATTAGAGAACAAAAACAAATATTTATCATCGAAAATGGCTTTATTGTTTTTAAAAATTCTCCATGAAGATCAATACACTTATGCAAGTGTGTGAACCAATTTTTGAAGCACTTTTTCCACTCCGATTGTGTGCCGAATCAGGACTATACGGCGGATGACTCTTCAAATCGACGTTTTGAGTGCTCAATAAGTCACTTGTTCGAGCCGATGTGTGAGAGCTCGCATTGTCGTGGTGGAGAATGATCCGACATCGGCGGTTGGTTTTCCTTATTTCTCCGAAGACTTGTAGCAAACAAATGGTTGTGTACCATTCAGAATTGACCGTTCTGACCAGTTTTTCCGAAAAAAACAGGCGACCATTTGCTTCGAAGTGCTTCGAGCACGAACGACTTTTGTTGGGTTTGGCTCGCCTTGGAAGACCCATACAGTCGACTGCTGTTTACTTTCGGGCTCACACGCGTACGATTCGTCACCTGTCACGATGTCATACCCATATTTTGAAGCACCGCGATCGAATGTTTTGAGCATTTCTTGCGACCAATTGACACGAACTTGTTTTTGAACGATTGTCAAATTATGTGGGATCCAACGCGAACAAATCTTTTTTGCGGCCAAATGTTCATGCAATATTGAATCTGGTCCCACTAATGTCCAAGGATACCTCAATCTCACGATAAGTCACATGACGATCTTGCAGCATCAGTTCACGCACCGCATCAACGTTTTTCGGAACAACAACCGATTTTGGACGACCTTCACGAAATTCGTCGTTGAGCGAACTACGGCCACGATTGAATTCGGTAAACCATCGATAAACACTGGTCCTTGATCGTGCTTCACCGTCAAAAATTTAATTAAGTTCATCGATGCACTGTTGTTGAGTTAATCCACGTCGAAAGTTGTAAAAAATAATCGCACCAAAATGTTCACGATTTAATTTCATTTTTTGGCCGATATGAATTTTGCAAGTTACTGTAAACAACACAAATAGCGCTCATACGTCAAAACGTTCTGAGTACGTATACCGTCAAAAATGTCAAACTGTATGATGGAGCCGTCAGTTGCCAGATGGCAGCACTAGGGTTGCCCAATCCTGAAATATAAAAGGCAACCGTTGTATTAATTGCTGGGTTTGAACGCACAGAAGCAACAATATCATCATCTCACAAAGTTTTTGTACGTACATCTTCATCGACATGCATATAATTTCCAATATTAACATCAATTTCCACAATTAGAGGTAGAGCATCGCCATTATTTTCAATATGGTCAAAATCAGTTCTCTTGAAACATTTGCATCATCGTCATAAAATTTATCAGTGCAATAAAGAGGTTTCCTGCAAATTCCCATTTTACGACTCCTGGGGAAAAAAAATTCATTATAAGTGACACAGTTTACGGTTTGAAATGTAAAATGTGGTTTAGTATATACGAAAGTCTAACATAAGTAAAACGCGAATTCATTATAATCGAATAAACATGATTTTTTCGGCCATCTGTAATGGTTCATTATAAACGAGAGTTCAATACAACCGGGCTCATTATAGCCGGTCATTACTGTAATTATAATAATAGTTGAATTGCTTCCATTTTATGAAAATTTGTTGTTTAATTAATAAATTGCCAAAATAAACTTTTATATTCTTTGAGGCTTTCGCGGTTTCCCGAACTGTCAATGTTACAATTTACTTTCGGCTTAGAGGGCGTCGTTATTTGGGAACTACACCCAGCATTACAGGTAAGGACCAACCTGTGGCTTGTCTGCCTTTACAAGCAATTCTCTAGAAGTTTCAGCAATATTTCTCAGTGTTCTATTCACTCTGAAGATGCAAGCTGCAATGTCTTGCGAAACGTTAGTTTGTATGGGTTCACAAACAGCTAACAGGCATAAGCCGATTAAGTATTATTGTCCTGGCAAACAAAATACATTAAGATCAAATCCTTGTCCGCCCCAAGGTTTAAATAATCTAAGGACACGGCCCGGTTTAGACAGGCGGGTCCTACGAACGAATATTGCTCAAACTTCTAGAGCAAATGCTTGTAAAGGCAGACAAGCTACAGGTTGGTCTTATCTGATAATGCTGGGTGTAGTTACCAAATGACGACACGGTCTAAGCCCAAAGCCACAATAGCCACAATTGTAGCAGACATATCTTGAAACGCAGGTTTTTATTTTATGACCAAGTTTGGTTTTGATAATTTCTATAGTTTGAATAGAACTTCTGAGAAACTCACTTAATAATTGCAAGTAGTGATTAAAGACTACAAAACAATCCATTAATTTTCCACACAGCTTCTGTAGGTACATTTTCAAGTATATTATTAAACTTTAACCAAATCATTTCCAGTACCATCAATGTAGACAAAGTATTGATTTCTCAAGAAATACCGCGTAAAAGTGTTTTTCACAAAACGTCTGTCCGTGGATATGTGTAGGTACGTATGCATATACTGAACCGAAAGTAGCATTTTCTGCAAACCTTCTCTATGATTTTAAAATTACGATGTTATAGCAAGCTCTAAGAAAAGTAGAATCGTGTCCTGGCGACTTGTACGTTCAAAACTATGGCAGCTACGATTCTGTTAAGAAAATCACATAAATGTCCAGGGTTTAAAAATTTTTAAGTATAAAATATTTTTGAAAAATAAATAAAATGCGAAAAATCTTAATTTAAATATAAAAAAAAAGAATTTTATGTAACCGATTCCAAGGACTTTGATAACACTTTGTGGGCCGATAGGGTTCTCATCGATCTACAGAATTGCATTTTATTTATTGGTGAAACTTGTGTAATTTTCTACAACGTGGTGATAACGTTCCGCACAAAATTTATAATTTTGTTATTTAATGTGTTTTTGGGAAAAGCCTGAAACACGCCAATTTTGTTGGAATTTTCTCGTAGAAAGAACGACGAGGACGTGGCCTAAGGGCCTGCGCGATCATCTGACTTAACACCGCTACAGTTCTTTCTATGGGGCCATTGAAATCACGAGTATACATTAGCAATCCGAACAATTTAGACGATTTATGGTGTCGGATTCATTTAGAAATGGAAAGTAGCAGCCCGAAAATTATTGAGTGTGCGATACAAAGTGTTTACACACGTGCTGGTCAATGCCAACTGGTTAATGGTGACAGCTTAAAAATATATATAATATACATTTTTTCAGAATGTTCATATTTTCACTAAAATTAAATTCTGAATTGTTTGAACTTCATGTGCATTTTTTCAAAAAAATTGGTATGTGGAGTATTTTATATCACTATTTAACTGTTGAGATCTATTAAAATAAGGAGGAAAAAATAGGGTTGCCATTTAAGAAAATTTTTGACGATGCCATAGCCAGAATCAAAAGACGGTAAAAAAATTATGTGATGTGCCTTTTTAAAAAACAAAACTGACACGTTTCAGAGTTTTCCCTAAAAACTTTAAATACAAAATTATCAATTTTGTGCGAAACTTTATCACCACGCTGTATGTATTTCCATAATATGAAATTGAATTACCTAATAAATATGCAAATAAGATAGTTTAAAACTATTATATCTACATGTGAGCAGAAAATAAGAAATATACTTTCCATTTTAAAAATTTGATTAGTATGATCGAAAGGGGTTTCTTAAAATTATAATTTCTATTTTTGTTTCGAGTATTTTGTTACGAACTACCTACATCTTTCCATACTCTTATAATTTTTTAATAAAATATTATTAAAAGTCTTATACAAATTTAGTCCGAAAAATCTATAAATAATCCTGCATGGTAGTTTTAAACCAGAAATATAAGTATTACAGAAGATCAGTTAATGTCCATTTACAACCTGATAATGTCCAAGCGGCGAACCGAAATAAAATTTTCAAATAAATGCAAATGTTAACTATCAGTATATCAGATACGGCATACCAGCAAGTTTGTAGTGCTGGCAAACACCCCCTAAAAATCAATGTATTGCTACAAGAATCTTATCAAGAACAATATTATAGTAGCTGGTAAAGTAGGACCAAACTTTAGTAGCTAATGTTTACAAAATAAAATGAAATTTAAATTTAATTGTAAAAATTTTATATTGCGCTCTTATCACATCACAATCAACGTAATCTTTTTTGCCGGTTTACCATTGTGCATAAGGCTAAATTTTATAGGTTATTTGTTTAAGGATTTGTTTTCTGGAACTACTGACTGTAGTTGACATCCGCTTAACATAATAAGGTGGGTGTAACTGGTTTTCGTACTACAAAATTAACTGCTAACCATAAAAATACAATCAAATACAAGAAATAATATGCACTATAAATTTTGAGAGCATGACAAAACTACGGGTTATATTATAATCATAAATAAAAGTACATTCAGGGCTGCTAATTCAACAACTTGAGTAACCTTGGTTCCCTTAAAAAAGGAATACGGTTTGTCCAAATGGCATACAGGAGTGGTTAAATTTAAACAGGAATTTACATATAAAGAAGGGAATTACAATATTACAACGATGAAGACTATATAGCTTTTCGATATAGTCCCCCTGCCTAGCGATGCTTTTGCGCCATCTATCTATCTTGAATGTTTCTAATACCTTCTTGGAAGAAGTCTCTGAGCATGCGTATCCACTCTTGAACGGCTTCGCTATTGTCGTTACTTAGCTGAAAACTAAATATTCCTTTAGTGGGACAAACAAATATAAATCTGATGAAGCAAGATCAAGACTATGTGGAAGAAGGTCCCAGTGAATTTTGTTTATGGTTTCAATTATTTTTGCAGCAGTATGAGGGCGAGCATTGTCTTGGAGAAAGCAAACGGAACTTTGCGTTCTCTTCCGTTTGATCCTGATGGCCTGCTTTGAAACGTACGATGTTCTTTAAAGAAATAGAGATGGGGATACTAAAAAAATCTCGGCATAACTTTACCAGCAAACAACACAGTTTTTACTTTCTTTGGCTTTGATATGTAGTGTGACACCACTGCATACTTACACGCTCTGACTCCGGAGTAAAATAATGTACCCAGGTGCAATTGTCACAACTGAGCCCAAAAATTCATCGCCTCTCTCATACCGCTACAGTAAAGAAGAAGCGATTTGCAAACGATTCAATTTGTGTTCTTCGGACAACAAGTGCGAAATCCAACTAGCAATCACCTTATGATACTTCATTAGTTGTTTTTTTGTGATGTCTTCTACACTTTCAACACTAATTTGTAAATTTGGAGAAATTTCAAGAGCTGTTACCCGCCTGTTTTGATAAGAGCATTAACTGTTTCTTTATTTTCACAATTACCCGAAGTTTCATCTCGTCGTACAGGAGGCTCATTTTCTACAGAAGTTCTCTCGCCTTTGAAAGATTTCAACTACACGACTTTTATAAATACATAGATTTTCGTGCTGTGCTCGCAGTCTTGTAAGAATTTCAGTCGAATTTACGCCTTCATTCGTAAGACATTCGATTATTATGTCAAAATAATCTTATAGCGTCACAATTGTCGTGGGTATGTTAACAAGAGCCAACATCAAGTATTAATTAATTTAATTTTTTTAATTATCTTCAGATGGGGTTGTATTTAAACATTCCTGTTTAAATTTCAACATTCCTCGAATTTACAATTGACGCACTGCCGTCAATTTTTTTATGTGTGTCTATTTCCTACTGCGACATTTTTGTATCAGCGATATTGAATTCGACATTATTTCCATTATTACGTAATCGACATTTTCATCAGTAGGCCAATATTTCTGTTATATGTTTTATATCCGACTTTTGTTTAATTCCACGTTTGGGTTTTCGACGTCTTGACCAGTGACGATCCTAGTAGTACACATTTACACAATTATTTACTCCAATACTCCTAATTCATTGTATTTTTCCATACTTTAGGGCCACAAATAAACATTTAAATGCAGCTTTTTGATTTTTCGATGTAAATGTCCGGTTGGCTTTGAACTTCAGATTTCATTAAACTAATAAGCTTGGATATTTACGGAATTCTCAAAACTTTTACAAAAACATAGAAATTCCGTTTTGGAAAACTTGTTTTCGCGATGTAGACTTCCACAGTACTTAGAATTCTAGAATTTACTTAAACACATTTAATAGTTCTTACAATTTTGCCGTGTCACAGGCGTGCAGGTGTGAACAAATTTGGCCAAAATCATTTTTTTCTGGGCACCCACTCAGTTTCATTAAAATGTTCAAACCAAATCCTTTATGTCAAAATTTTAAGTCGTTGTATAAATGTCCTCATTAAAATGATCAATCACTTTGTTAAACAATATCGTACATTCAGTTAATTGAACGATTTATTTATACGCGAAGATGTGATATGATTATTAAAACGTTTAAGAAACAATAAACAGATGATTTGCTACTTGCGTCTATTAAAATATCTACAAGTGATCCGTGTATGGTTAGGCCAATTAATTAATTTTACGTAGCGCTTCGGTCAGGGCCGGCTTCCAGGAATTTACTTGAACTCGAGCATCGTTACTCTGTTCAAGGCTCCAACAGTTTTAATGTCACTGGAACGATAATTTCCCCTGCAATTAACAGTAATGCGCTAAATTACCTGTCTGCGTATAAATTGTCGGTCGGAATTTCATAATTCATGATTTTTAATATTTAACATTGTCGTGGCCTACTTTTCTAGCGGAGCGTGTGTCGAAATGGAGGCGCGAGATGATGGATTAGCGTCAGAGAAGGCGAATTTTTGATGTGTTTATAGTCCAGTGGAAAGAGCCCAGTCCAGAGCCGGCCCTGGCTGCGGGGCCCCAAACGCTCACGAATGAGTGGTAATTTATTCGCGCTGACATTATCGGCTGGGTGGGGGGACTTATCAGTGTTTAATACAGCCACGTTTGATTATAACATCGGCAGTCAATGTAGAAGTCGGTAGTAGTGACAGCAGCGAAAAGTTCGAGGTTTTGTTAATTTGTGACGGTTTTACTTGATCGCACCTTGAAGAGATGTGTGAAATTTTTATTTCGATTTCGTGTGGTGTTGCTACGAGCCACAGCAGATACAAACGCGAATCAAAACGATAGCACGGTGCAGTTTAGTTATTTATCAGATACCATGTTTTTGTGAATTGTAAATAGTGTTAAGGAAATAGTTTAATGCCAAAGATTAACTAAGTTAGCGTTACGAGGTTTACTGTAATTTTTAACTGCCCTTCAGTGCGTTTTTTTGTTTAAATCATATTTATTAAATTAATTGTTTAAAATGGTTGCCAATGGAGATATTGTTTTACCGGAACATTGTGCTGTGATCAAAAGCTGTGAATTAGAAGAAAAGGCAACCGTCAAATCGTGGGGCCCGAAGCATTGCCAGTATCGGTAAATATTTACCAAATTCCATTAGATATTCATTCACAACCTTGACCATTTAAATTAAAAGTGTCTGAATTTCGAACCTCATGAATGTCACTTTGTACATAACGTCAGTCTTAAGATACCAGGCTTAATGTTTAAATAATTTTTTTCATCGTTAGGAGATCTACATCGGAATAAGTTTAAAGTCCGATTTCTGGAATTTAAAGAGATGAAAGCGGAATTTTCTGGTTTAAATTTATTTTATCTGTCTACTGCCTTCTACAATAATTTTTAAGAATTTCTGATTTCAGAATTCAGATTTGTGTTTTCTAAGTTATAAATTTGATTCACAGACCAGTTCTTTTTTTGCCATATCCGAACATTGTTTTGCTATTGTAAACTAAAACGGGGCCCATTTTAATAACTAGATATTACTTTGTTCGCTAGAAACCAAAACAGGGTGATTAAACAGGGTGATTAAAAAAAGACTACCTGTTCGTTTGTGTATTGCATCTTCGTTAGTCAAACGGTTGTTAATGAATAAATAATTTTTTTATGTGAAAAACATAACTCCTATATGTTTCTGAAAACAATTGTACTTGTTTTTATAGGGAATCTTCAAATACAAAAGCCAGATAGTAAAAAAATGATAAACAGAAAATTTCGGCGTGACAGTGATCTTCAAACTTGTCAAAGAAATCACCCAGTGTTAAGATGCATATTCCTGTATTCCCTACATTCTTGTATTGCCCCCACGAAAGGGAAATTTTTAGGGTGCAATTTTCTAGTGAGTGGATGCGATTTATGAATGTATGCTATTCATTAATACTAATACTTCATTCGTTCCGGCAAATAAACGGCGAGCGAGCAATAGTTTGAAAACCACTGCCGTAAGCGGCTATTGTTTCCTACGGGTTTGTGAAAATTCAAATTCAGCAAGAAATTTCCACCACTTTTACCTTTGTTATCGTTGACAATAATATCAATAATATTCAAAGCATTCCTTTTAGAATGGAGATTATCCTCTTCAACTTTTACCTGTTAAAGTTTTTTATTTTTGATGTTCATTAATTGTTCTCTTGGAACATTGTAAGTAATTACATTTTTATTAATATATTGATTTCCACGTGGCTATTTCTATTGAAAGCTTCATTAATATAAATTATATACCAACAAATATGGGAAAGTCCCAGATACTTTAATAAATACACGAAGTAAAATTTTAGGTTAGATATAAAAATGGTTATTTAGATGATATACAATAAAATATAATAAAACCAATGTCGATTCCCATAAAATTTTCCTATTCATCCATGAAAGCGGTAGCAATGGCTCAGAAGATATGGCTGAAATGTGAAAGAAAAAGATGGTACATAGAACGAGATTTCACCACTTTTCAACTTCAAAGACTACATCCATCTACATTTGGCCAACACTTTCAACTCGTGGGATTGGGATGATTTAATTTTGTGGGAATCGACAGTGGTTTTATTATATTTTATTCAATCTATCCCACTATGAGACCCCGGGTCTTCAACGAATTTATAGATGATATACAGTAGTGTGAAAAGTCTTGCTTCTCTTGTATAAAAATGATATTTTTAAAATGATTTTAGCCATCCGATTCACGTAGCCACACAGATGTTTAAACAAAGTAACGTAGTAAAGATAACAAATCAATTTTTTGTTTGTTAGGGAAAAACAACTTTAAATAGAACTTTTTTTTTCGAATTACGTAGTGTTTATTATTGTAATTTAAGCTTAAAACTGATATATTACGATATTGATGACTAATTTGTATCGATTTAGCATGGAATCTACTAGTTTGCAAGTTGTTCTTTGGAGATGCAGTATTACCGGGATTCGATTCAATCCATTTTTTCATCGGTTTTTACTTGGAAATTATGTTAGCTATCCTTTACCACAAGTTTTCGATGGGATTAAGGTCTGGGGATTATGCTGGCCAATCTATTCTATTGACTTTATTGGTCGATCTCCAAGATTGAACCACTTTTGTATATAGCAAGATCGCACTTGTTTTGTCCAAACAAATCTTTCCTGCTGGGCAACATCTTATTCTATATTTTGTGGCATTCTTAATCCTAGAGACGACATGTATGTTGACCAATTCCTTTGGCAGACATGCATCCTCATACTGCAATAGAGGTTGCGTATTTTTCATGAGTATCGACATTAAAGGTGGATTCATTAGCGAATAGCACCGTTTGCCACTGTTCTGTTGTCAAGTGAAGCTGTTTCTTTGCCCAACACAAACGGTTAAGTCTCTGTTTCTCGAAAAGCTGTGGTTTTTTGTGTGCTCTACATCTTCGGAGTCCAAAATTAAGTGTTATTCGTACACTTACTCACGCCAATAGCTTATGATCACAATTTGGTCAGTTCTGTAGAATTGAGGCCCATGTCAGCTAGATCGGTTCTACTCATCTCTCTTATCTCTCTCTCTCTCTCTCTCTCTCTCAACCTATATTAGTCCACTGTTGGACGTAAGTCTCTCCCAATTGTTTCCATCTCTGCTTATTTTATGCCTTCATTTTGCAGTCTTTTCCTGCTATCCTGGAAATATCTTAGGGATTCTGGCTGAGTACTATAAATTTTACTTTTTATGTGGTCCCACAGAAAGTCTAAAGGGCTTAAATCTGGTGACCTCGCAGGCCACCCCATTGCTCCTCTTCGGCTAGTCCATCTACCAGGAAATGTTAACGTTCAGATTATGTATCACTCGATCCCCATTCCCGTCGGACCATCGTGTCTTAGGTCTACCGACGCTCCTTTTTCCCTCGCGTGGTCTCCAGTCTATCGTTTTTTTAGTCCATCTCTCATCGCGGCATCTTGAAATGTGGCCGGCCCATCTCCACTTCAATTTTGCAATTCTGGTAGCAACATCACTGACCTTTGTAGAACTTCTAATCCACTGATTTGTTTTTCTATCTCACGGCGTTATAGATCTCTCTATGACTCTTTGGTTTACATCATCTCTACCAGAGGATATTTTTGATGAGCCACTCTGGGGTTTATCTTCAGTTGTTCCAAATTGGGGATACTTCTTAATTACTCAAACGGCGATTGATCGATGATTGCTTACACTGCACTTTATTAGCGATTTTACAGGTGGAAGCTCCATCGTTATGATGGAAAAGGATTGCATACCACTTTTCGCTAGATAATTTGATCTGTCCCTTCTGCAAGCACATGGTGCAACTTGGATGACAAGTAAATCCCAAATAAATGTCATAAAATCGGGGCAGGTTATATGCAGTTAGAATTCAAAAAGTGTTTCGCATAAATAAGAGTTTTAAATAGACATTAAATAATTTTTAATCACCGCCATGTTTTTCAAAATAATTAGATAATTTATTAAGGGATTTAGGTTACAATCTCTTTCTTTTTTGTTTTGTAAAAATTCCTAGTCCACAGTGAACAGATAAACTAATGGCATAACAAAGATAAGATATTTAAAACTATTGTTCAGTAATGATTGCAAAAAATTATGTTAAACTCCAGAAAACAATACACGTTTTGGTGATGCAGGAGTTTTTCACACTACTGACCATGAAATTCAAAATGTTGGTGCTTCTGCTGCTATTCAGAGAGATAATAGATACTTTGATAAAGTGATTAAATTGCAAGATTATTTTTCAATGGTAATTGAAGCACAATTTATTTTTAGCACCCGTCCCACATAATTAAAAGAAATCGCAAGGGAATCATACGTAGTTTGCGTGAAAATTAGCTGTTGGCGTGCTAATGATTATGAAAAACCATTAAGATATTAGTTTCTTAGATAACCTATCTCCAGCTATCTATTTTTGACCTAATATAGTAATATTTACTTATACATTATTTCGTTTTGTTACTTTTTTGATATCGTTTTTTTAATTGCTTTTTGTATACATTGACGATGACTAGATAAAAGTCCATGGATAACAACTCCGCAAAAACAAATTTTGAAATCAGAATCCAGTTCTGATCTGATAATTATATTCAATCTGTCAATTGTTGTGCTTTTTTGGAGGGCTTCTTGTACAAGGCCATACAAATGGACTGGAAAAGATTATCATGTAAAAACCGTGCAAGATAATCTTGAAGTTTTCTTTGAAGTTACATAAGTATTTTTTTATATAATTTTTGAATGTCTATTATTGGAATTCAGTTGTGATTTAATGACAATGTTTTTAAAAAATTCCACACGGCTGCATAGAAAACAAATAACGTTTCAGTGATACCTTCTCATTATAATACCGACTGCCATTGAAGTAATTTGGATTTTTTCAATTACACCAAAATTTGCTTTCGTATAACTTAACATTTTAAGATTATAGCATACATGGTTTATATACAAGAGCCTTTGTATAGTACATTCGTGCTACCCTGCATATATGTAGTAGTCCTTGAATATAAATCTCTAAAAAACAGATTTAGTTGTTACATCCAGTTTATTTAATGTATGCAGTCTGACAATCTTTACATTCATTTTTATGGTATTTTTTTGCCCATTTTAGTACATGTAAGAATAATACAGTGGTTCTCAACCTTTTTGGCCACCGACTTATTTTGAATGTAGAATTATGTCGCCCCCCATTCTTATCTTGTAGAAAATATTAACATTTCATTACATAACCTTTATTATAGCTAATAGCATACATAAATATTTAACCTCCTAGAAAAAGTTTCGCGGTGCCTAAGGAGTCCGTGGATCGCACTTTGAGAAACACTGTAATATTTCAACAAATACCTACACATTATAAATTTCATCAAGTTTGTCTAATGTATGCAGCACTACAGTCATCCCGCTTGATTACATAAACGTCAACTTTTTATCCGATCCCTTTGGTTTTTTGTAATGACAGTAATTAAAAACAGTGTATATTATAATTCTACATTATTTACTGTGTTTGTAATGTATGCAAATTGATTTTTAATTAATTGTGTATTATCTTTTGAAGGACCATTCAAGACCCGGCCAGTCAAAGGCTGACGTGGTACAAGCCTCCCTTAACTGTTCTAGTGGTGAAGAAGGTCAAGGATGCCTCGGTTTATTCCCCATTTGTTCAGCTGGTCCACTGGCTAATAGAGGTAAATTATAAAATCGATACTTTGTTTCACAGAAATTAGATGTCGCGATAGTTTGGAGTAAGCGAGAATGTTTTCGAGTGGTAATTTCCCCGCCACTTCATCATTAAAAACAGAATCGAACAGAATGACTTGGCGGGTTTTTATAATGGATGGAACTTAAGGTCAAGCAAAGGTGCTCGTTAATTTTTGAGGAATTTTAATGCATTGTGTGCTGCTGATATTTACATAATAATTACGGAATTGCGTGTTGTCATCACCATGAAGTTTCTGTTTTGGCCAAATTCGCCATGTCAGGTTAGATATGGGAGGATTGAATTATAGAAGGGAAATAACTTTCGTAGTACAATTCAGAATATAGTGAATAATTCCTAAAATTAAGGTAGTATTCAGTTGGGTTTAAAAATATAGTTGCACCTCAAATACAATTAATCATAGATTTTTGAAAACTGGTAACCCTCAGAATATCAGATTATTCAGAGTGATTCACGGGAGATTAAGATCCCACCATTCCAAAAATAGACAAGCCAAAATTCATATCACAAGATACTGCGATATCTATCAATTTATTAATTTAGAAGATTTTCAAAAGGCCTTTCTTTATTTCTTTGGCACTCCTCTACCCTTGTCAACAACGATCTTCTCAGACAAGTTAGCACTTGCAAGTTTCTCTGATTCTGTTTTTCAAATCGTCGACCTTAACAGCAGGAGTTTGATAAACCGCATCTTTAATTGCACCCCACAAAAAGAAATCCAACTGAATAAGATCAGGGCAACAGGGAGGCGAGGAACAGTATTAGCGAACCTATTAACAATAGGCGGTGAAAGTCTATTAGCAAAACTGTAGGAGTTTACACTGTATAAGTGTGGAGAAAGGAAAAGATGCCAGAAAAATAGTCAGACACTATAATATGCTCAATATATGCGAAAGGGGACAGACAGATCACTTTGTGAAAATTACAGGACGATAGCCTTGTTGGACGTGACGTGTAAGGTAGGTACTAACAAATAGCATGAAGACTAGGTTGAGTGATATAGCAGAAGGAGTTGTCGGCGATTACAAATGTGGGTTCAGGAGGAACAGGTCGGTAACTGACCAGATATTCGTCATGAAGCAGATAATTGCAAGCAGTTTATGAGCACAACCTAGCATTAGATATGGTATTTATCGATTTTAAGCAGGCATACGACTCAGAAATAAATTATATAAATCGATGGGAATACCTGCCATGTTAATCAGTTTAACAAGAATGACCCCGAAAGGAGCTAAAAGCAAGGTTAAGGTAAGGTTAAGGTCACAGTTAACAAAGGTTTAAGACAGGGCAACCCATTGTCAAGGGGCGTAATCAATTTAGTCCAAAAGAAAATACTAACAAATCGTAAAATCCATACTAAGGGCACAATATATCACCATAGGCTCTAATGTGTAGCTTTCCTAGACGATATGACACTTATTGCCAGAACAAGAAGTGAACTTCAGAATATGCTATACAGACTGTAGAAAACGGGAAGGGAGTATGGTCTACACGTTAAAGAACATAAAACAAAGTACATGAAGGAAAGCAGTGGTGATGACATTGAGTTTATAAGATGGCTGATCGACCTGTAGTGGCGTATTGTGGATAGTAAATAAAAGCCAATTTGAAAGTAGTTGACCAGAGCTCCATTTTGCACGAATGAAATGCTGGGAGTATATCCTATATTCAACAAAGGGTACCTCGGGCTTGGATGTAAGCCCCTCACTTGGAAAACCGGGCGGGTTGCGAGATTACGGTTGGGCTCGAGGTGGCAGTGGTACCAGAAGGTTGTTTGAGGAACACTTTGGGTTCCCCGACCAACCGGGTAGCCTACACCAATAATGTAGGAAGTTAGATGTAGACTGGCGTCCCTACCTAAGGATGGAGGAAGCTAGTGCAATGGTTAGTCCGCAATGGGGACGACAGCTTCACTGTCGGGCGCGTAGAGTTGGACGCCTTATATCCGGTGACGTTTTGAAGGGTAGCGGCAACACGACCTGGAAGGGGGGAAGATATGCTTCCCCAGTTCCAATTCGAATGGATGTCCTTACCCACTATCTAGCGAAACCACTGCCAAGAGGACGGGCTTGGAAAAATTAGCGGGGAAACAAGATCCTGTTGGGCTTGACTCTAGTCTGACACTGGAAGGAGACGGTAACTATCCCGTCGCCGGTGAAATACCAATACTTTCATCGTTTCCCAAACAAAACAAAAAGACTGGAAATTTGGGAAACGAAGATTCTGCAAAAACTGTTCAAGAGCTAGATGGTGGATGGTCAATGGCGAAGAAGAACGAATGCAGAGGTAATGGAACCGTACAAAGAACCGAGTGTAACACAAGTAATAAAAACCTGCCGAATTCGATGGTTGGAACAGGGAGGATGGACGAAAATAGGGCTACAACGTGGCGTGGATGGAAAAAGGAGGAGCGGAGGACCCAAGAGCAAATTGTTAGATGCGATGAAGGAGGACCTCGCGGAAATAAAGATCAGGAACAGGGAGATGGTGGCTGGAGACAGGAAGCGATGGTAGTCAATAACAAAACAAGCTTTCGGCCTGCTGAGCTAAGACCTCTTAATTCAAACTGCTGTCAGTTAAAATTTAGATATTGTATATGTGATATGTACGAGGGCAGCCTTTTAAGTTTTTACGAAAACTAGGAAAGAAAAAAATATTTGTGGAACAAACTGTTTTATTGCTTTTCAAAATATTTGCTTTTAAGATTTATACACTTTTGCATGTATTTAAACCAATTCTCGAAACATTTTTTCCATTCTGAAATTGGTATCTCAAAAACATGGTTATTGAAGGCTTCACCAGCTTCTTGAGGTGATGAAAATCGCTGTCCACGCATCTTTTGTTTGACATTCGGAAACACAAAGAAGTCGTTAGCCGATAAATCAGCTGAATACGGGCAATGAGACATTAATTCGATGTTTTTCTCCTTCAAACAATCAATTGTTTGTCGTGTTGTGTGAGAGCTGGCATTGTCATGATGAAGAATGATGCGACGTTTTCGGTTGTTTTCCTGATTTGGTCGATGACTTCTGGCAAAGAAATTGTTGTATACCATTTAGCATGTTGCGTTAGGCTTTTACTAAAATCTTAAAAAATCATCCAACGAAAATCTTCACGTGAAATTTCCATTTTTCCACAAAATTGCTTTTTTAAACGCTCACAATAACAAATGTCAAACTTTACGAAAATAGTAATGACAACTCAATAGCGCCACCTAGTAGTCGTTTGTAAAACTCAAAAGGCTGCCCTCGTATTATGGGCTGCCTATTTTTTCGAATAGTAGGGTACGTACTCCATCGTGAATCACTCTGTATGTGTTCCGTTTTATTTTAATATACTACAAACATTTTTGTAATAAGAACTTCCATTGCTTCAGAGCGGTTGGATAAAATACATACATGTTTTTATACTTCCCTGTTAAATTTTGTCATTTTTTTCCATCTCATGACTTCATCCCTTTACCTTCTCATGACTTCATCCATTTACCTTAAAACTAAGACCACGTTACTTACACCCAATTCCACAATCTAACATTATTACTGCAAAAGTATACACTTCTATACACACAAAGAAGTCTGATTGCTATGGACTACCGATATCCAAACAAATCGTGAATGGAGTATATTATATTTGGAACTACCTGTATCTATAAATTGTGAGTTCATGTTGTTTTCCTGGCATTCATCAAGCTTGGACAGTTTATAGTTGTCTAGGAAGAAAGAATGCGGGGCTACCTGATAATTATACGGTTGTTATAAATGCCAAGTCTTCATAATGTGCGTAAAACAACTTGACCCCTACATGAATACATTTGCCGCTTGACGTCATTTAATTTTTGTTAAAAATTTATCGAACATTAGTTGTACGCGTGCTAATGTGGATTAGATACAACACAACAAAAATAACAAACATCTTCAACGAAGTACGAGATTTATTCGATTATTATCCGTGTTTTCATGCTTATTTAAGTAAAATTTAGAGAAGACCAGAGATGCTTGATGATCATTCTCCCCGAACTAGAAAGTTCTGTTGGAATATTTCTTGTTTTGATCTTCTTAAGCTGTTTGTCTATCAGCGTATTTACTTTTAGACTTGATAATCCCCGCAGGCCATGAAAAATATTTACCTCTAAGCTGACCGCATTGTGTGCAGCGGAATACTTTTTCATAGCTGTTGACATCCGTTCAAAGATGTGGTACAAGTTTAACAATGAAGAACCTGCATTCGCCTAATTTGATATTTTCGGAGATGCGTTCTTGGAATTATTATTACACAATCTGCCCATCAATGAGTCTAAGAACGTGGGTGACTTTAGAATTGGAAAATTCTTTGAATTTGCTTCGAAAAATATAATAGTCTCGTTGATATGGATAAACATATGGCAAAATAGGAAAAGCAGTCTACCAACCTACTTATAAAATCATTCAATACTATACTACACAGTATGTTCAAGATAATGGTATGCATGAGGATGTCGCAAACAATCAGAAATAGAGATTCTGAGATATCTGAGAAGGACTACTTTCGATTTTTGTGTATAATTTGCTTATTATCAGTGCTATCGTAAAATGAATTTAAGATTATTAAGGTACTTTTTAATTTAGAGATGTAGAAGCTCTGGATTTTTTATAGTTTTTTTTTTCAAGATATTGTCATAATCTTTGTTTTTTTAAATAGACGTCGAAGACGACCATGCCATCATTGGAAAGAACTTCCTTTTCTGTTTCTTCTGATATATACTTGATGCATTTAAATTCTAAAATAATACTGATTGGCGAAAACCTATTTTCTCATAATACGTAGTAGAAAATTATTTCATATGTCATGCTGTGAATTAACAAAGGAAGGAAACTAAAGGCTATATTTATTCCGATTGAAAGATGTATCGTTGACAACCTTTTCGTCCCACTGCCGGGCATTGGCCTCTTCTCTGCCACGTGTTTCTCTTCAGCGCTAAGGTAGAAACACGGGGGACCTACAGTTTAACGTCGAATCCGAACGACTGAAATTCAAGAGAAGGTTTTTAGCATTAAAATCCCACGGTTGCATGCCGGATTGGGAAATTGTGTGTGGTGGGTTGCAGACAAGATTTTTATAAATTTGCATAGTACCTACTGGTTGGGTTTTGAACCCAAGCCAGAATCGACGTTTTACTCAGAAAGCGAGCACTCTACCAACTGAGCTACCACCAGGATAATCGCCAATAATTACTGAATAATAGAAAAAGAGTTTTTGTTCATAGCAGACACAGTGAACTACGCATTCTCCAGCCAGATCCTTAGATATAAGCGCATTAAGCGTTATATCTGCAAAAAACGTGAACTGAAAATTGGGTTGTGTTAGTCTGCAGTGAAATGTAGCAAAACTTCTAAAATTCAATGTTGTTTCTAGTAGTTCTTGAGATGTTGATTCTCATTTAACTGAATCTTTATCTCTTACTCTTTTCGAGATCCCCATGAATGCTTATCTTGGATGCGCTGTATATTTATTATAACGTTTCTTTTCCTTTACAAATCTAAATATTGAAAACCCAAAATGTCATGATATGCACATTATACAAGGTGTGTACAAAACGCTACCACATATTCCTGAGAGCAAAATAGGATGCTTTAATCTAACTTATAGTGGACCTAAATAGCTCTGCCGGCGAGGAAATCTGCGCACTGCCAAAACGATGGTGGGGACTAGCGCACACACTTTTTGCTTCAACTTCAAGGTGTGAAGATCTTTAGTACAGTTAAAGAAAAAGTCTTATGTTGTTGCGGTTTTTTTTATTGTTATTCTTGTGTGTGTTGTTATTTCGCTGTTGTTGCCATTGTTATTAATTTTGTTAAATTTATCATAGTTGTTTGTTTTGTGCTGTTATTTATTGGTTATTTGATTTACTCCTGATTCTATTGGAAGCTAACTTCTAAACTTCCATTGCTAAGTGTACACGGCTCGTAACGCTTGTACTCTGTCACTTTCTTACACTCACGTTCTCTGTCCATCACTGTGCGCGATGACCGGCACAGCTCCACTAGGTCCACTATACCTAAATACAAAAGTGTAAGGTTACGGAGTTACACCCTTCTAAAGTGAGACTTTTTCGATCACTTTTCTGCATATAATTATGGTAATAGTAAATGTTTTAAATTATGAACATACGTTACTCATCAAGCCTAGTTTCGTTTAAATAAGTGCACCAGAGGTATCTCCAGTCGGAGGATCAGGTACTGTTTTCTACAACATCTTTTACATTATTTTTTTAAAAAATAATTTTATTGGGTACGCGTAAATACCAAAAAAAAGTACTCTTGTTAAAAGTCGATAAATCCAACTGTTTTCGAGATAATTCAATTTTTATGTAAAATCCATATGCAATGAAAACTTGGAATCTTCGTACTAGCAGCACAGATTCAGGACAACATGACAATAAAAAAAGCTCATATGAAGGTTTGTCCTTACACGCTTAGTTTACAACGTGCAACCTATTTAGCGTCAATAAATAAGGTTATGTTTAGATAAAACATTTGTCTTGTTGTACCTTGTAAACTAAGCGTTTACGGACAAATTTTTATATGAGCTTTGTTATTGTTTGTTGTCCTAAATCTATGTTGTAGACCTTTTAGAAACCCCTTGTACATACTATTTAGGTTTTGGATATGTTACAATTTGGATGTTTTCATTTGTTGAATGCTCTGAATCGTATCTATGTATTTACGAGTTCTTTTTATGTTGCTATAACTAAGTTGCACGTTCGTGTAACATGATATGTAACATCGTACCAGCGGTACATCACGCAAAATTTACAATTATTTCTGATAAGATTCCTCCGTACGTGAAAATAATTAAGTTATAAGTGTTGCTGTTTTTTTGTCACTGACACGTAACTTTGTGTGATAAATAGGATGTGATAGTTGATTTCCGCTAGATAAAACAAAAGACTTGCTGTTTTACATAGTATCAGTCGTAAACAAACAAACAAACTCAACTTTATTGGAAAATTTGAAGCATTAGATATATTTTGTATGAAAATTATTAGCAAAATTGACTTTCTAATGCTGATTTCCAACTAGAAAATCATACTAACATTCTTTAAAAACAAAACATACGCATTATCGCTAACCTCTAGTTACCGAAAGTTCAACAATAATATGGTGATGGCGTAGTGGTTAGAGATTAATATATTTTATTTTCATCTTTGCAGTTGTTATGGTATTTTTTAAAAAGCCAATTATATATCTTGAAAATTTGTTGGAAAATTACTAGAGTTTTATTTTGTATAAAAATGTTTAAAAATGAAATAACTCGAAATATGTACATATTCCAATTCATATAAACAAATACAGTAAAACCCCGATTATCCGTGGAATTGGGTGGCAAGGGCACCGTGGATAGCAAAAATCGCGGATAACCCGAAATAAAAATTAGGTGCAAACACGAAAAAAAAAATATTTCAACATAAAAATTATGTTTTATTGTACAAAAATAGTATATTAAAGAACTAGTTTCATAAGGCCTTTTCTTAACGCACGAGTCCAAGTTTGAAAAACGAGACGCGAAGCGTCGAGTTTTTCAACGGACGAGTGCGACAAGTGGTCTTATGAAACGTTTTCTTTATACTATTTTTTCTATTGAGGAAGTTTAAGAGTATTTTAAATAAATTTATGTAGAGAATTTTACGTCAAATCGATTACTAGGGAGTTTTTATAAACACTTATGGCAGCACTGACAGGTGGCTGAAACTGACATTTCAAACTTTCAAACTCAAATCGAACTACCAACATCGTAAAAAAACAAACTAAAAACAGTACGATTATAGGCCTCCTTAACGTACTGTTTTTAAGCTAAAACAGTGCGCTTAGAACGGCTTTATAAAACCGAAATAGAAAAACATAATAAAACCACTATTCTATGTTCTCTTCGTCGACATTCTCACCTCCCGGAACGGATGTCACTAGGTCAAGTGTAGCGGTCGGCATGATTTCATTCTCTTCTTCACATATGTTTTGGTTGACATTTGTTTCGATACTCTGAAAGAGTTTTCTCCATGATTTAACAAGGGTTGAGGGTATGATGTAATCCCATGCAGACGCAATATCGTAAATGCTAACCAAAATTGTATAATTCCGCTAAAATTCTTTGAGATCGCAGCCTTCCTCGATTTTTGACAGTAACAACTTTGTTCTCTTCATGGTTGCAATGACTCCCTGGTCCATAGGTTATATCTTCGTAGTAACATTTGGGGGCAAAAACTTTGCGAAGATTTGCCCGTCAGAAGATTTAAGCACACTTGTAGCTGAGTGTGAATGCGCGTTGTCAATTAACAAGACAGCTTTCTTTGGCTGAGAGAATGTACAACATAATTTTCGACCTTCGCACTGTAGGGCCTATTGTATTTTCCTTGTTGTTGGCTTGGATTAAAAATTAAAATTTGTTTTCTTGAGGTTCGTAATTAAAAAGTTTTTTGCGGCACTCGCGGATTTTCCGCACCGTGGATCATCCGCTCGCGGATGATCGGGGTTTACTGTAATTTAGTGACAAATACTTAAAAATGTCAAATTCGTGTTTGCGATCTGACGAATCAGCTCGAGATACTCGATTTGTACTATTTGTACCCCGGACCTTCATCATAGAAGTCTAACGCATTGGCATCTAGCCTACGATCGCATGATGAGTAAACATTAACATTATCTTATGAAACGCTTTTATGTACATCTATGCTTATCACAGTGAGTGCTGCCCCTTCCTCAGGGATGCTAGAAAACTTAATGGGGGCACTAGAATAGAAGTCCCTGCAAGGCTGTTCAAAAGGGACAATTTTTAGGTTTAATAGTTTGAATGAATTGAAGTTTTATATGACCCTTGAGTCAGCTGCATGTCAGATGATGATGATGATGATGATATGTATAATAAGGTGAAGTGGGGTAACTGTGTACTCGGGGTAAGTGTGTATGCGCCTCAGAATTCGTTAATCTTATGGTTTCCTGTAGCGCCGTCTATGTATATACATTTGAACTATATATCGGCACGAATCTATAAGGTAGTAAAATAATTTGAATCCTTTACGGTGTAAAAAAATTGTTTGACTTATATGATGTTCTAAAAGGCCCCCTTCTAGTAGTCCAAAAAAGTTTGGGAAACTCTGATACAGATGTTCAAAATGTAATTACGGATAGCAATTATCAGCTTTCAATAATTGTTCCAAATCCTATACAACTATAGAGCTAAATGATTTTGGCATAAGAAGCTTACCACGAGTTTATGTTTCCGTTTACTCTTCAGCCTCTCATGTGCATGCATTTCAGCCAAAGCTTTACTGCCACCATTTATGGACTTCCATTTTAATTTATTTGTAGTTGGATGTTCTGGAACTTCTTTGATATTCCATAGAATCACAATAGTGGGAGTCCGAATGTATTTGCAGTTGGAATTAAAAAAACGTTTCTTATACTATTTAATTTTTTTGTTTACAGGAAAAACGCATGGTAGTTTTTGTAGAAGCCGCAGTAATGGACGATTCCTATTTAGACCAATTTCCCAATTTCCTCACCGTTAGAGACAAGCTAATGACATTCAGAGATGGAAAAGACGACCTCACAGACAAAATTGATTTTATCATCTGTATGGGCGGCGATGGCACCCTTCTGTACGCTAGTCTCCTTTTTCAACAGTCAGTGCCACCCGTCATGGCTTTCCATCTGGGGTCTCTCGGCTTCCTCACGCCATTCCGATTTGACAACTTTCAGGACCAAGTAAACAACGTGTTAGAAGGAAACGCTGCCCTCACTCTTCGAAGCCGGTTGAGGTGCATCATCATCAGGAAAGGAGAGCTGGATGAAAATGGGAGAACCAAGAAAGATAGAAAGCCGTCTACAAACCTGTTGGTGCTGAATGAAGTTGTGGTGGACAGGGGACCTTCACCGTATCTGTCGAATATCGATTTGTTTCTGGATGGAAAGCACATCACCAATGTTCAAGGGGATGGATTAATTGTTAGCACACCGACCGGAAGTACGGCCTATGCTGTTGCCGCTGGTGCCTCTATGATACATCCAAGTGTGCCTGCTATAATGGTTACCCCTATTTGTCCACACTCGCTTAGTTTTCGGCCTATTGTTGTTCCTGCTGGAGTGGAATTGAAGGTACGTTGGTATATTAATTATTTTTCTCTTTTTATTTTATTAAGTGATATCGCTAAAGTAAACATATTGTCTCAATATTCCCATAATACTAAATCAAACATGGTATAATATTCAATAAATTAACTGTAAAAATGTATATACAGTACTTGCGGCATTGTTGCTATTGATATGCAGCTGTCGGTAATAAAGAGCTGATTTTATGGACGATAACTAAGTGCTAACTTTAAAAAGAATCGTTCAGCGTTCTCTGATTTACCGTTTTTTGACTGTACTGTATTACTTTCTTAAGTGGTTTCTTTTTTGTTTGAAATTATTTCAAATTGAATGCATTAGTCCGCCGCGATTAACAGCTAAATAACAATAAATTAAGAATTTACCACTTTCATGATAGGTACAGGGTGAATCTGCTAAGACGAATCAGCTTGTTGATATCACGGTTATTTGGAAAACTTATTAGAAAATCAAAAATTAAAACTATTAGTGTTGATTATTGCTTGGAATGTCGTTGTGTATAAAGCTTCATTTTTTAAAAATCGTTTTCTTTAAGAGGTCTCGTAAAATATTTTAAATAAATGTTGTGAATTAGGCTTGACAGTTCAAATTAATGCGGGATTAGCGTATAATTGAAAATAAACCAAAGAAACTTTTAGCTGACTTCATATACCAGCAAAACAGAGTTGCGCCGATACTGTCTTTTCAGATATCATTGCGATATTTCGTATTTACAAATTACCTTGTGTGAATTGTTTTCAATTGCAGTCATTGGGGCGTTAATTTGTTTAATGTAATTTAATTTTTAAAATAATAAAATTTTATTTCCCTTTGGTTTATTACAGATATCAGTATCTCCAGACAGTCGGAACACATCATGGGTATCATTTGATGGAAGGAACAGGCAGGAACTGTTGCACGGTGACAGGTAAATCATTACATACCACTGTTTTCTCTTACCCAGCTTTTAATTGTTTCTTTACCTACATCATCAATGCTGGAATGTTTTTTGTGTGTTTTCCAAATTCGATGAATGAGTCAACCAATTTCTTAACCTTCACATCGCCGATTTAAATGAAATTCATGGAGATGTATTATGGAGATAAGTAGGGGTGTGCTGGAGCCGGTTCTTAAGATTTTTGAAAATCGGCGAGCCAGTTGTTAATTTTTTCTGCGAATAAAAGTTCAGACGGATTTTGTGTGTCCGTTTTCACGCGGTATGTGTTTGTTTCGGTTCGGCTTTACGCTCTACCGATAAAAGCGGTTTCGATGCCGTTCCTCTAATTCTAACCTAAAAAAACAGCGCTACATATCGTGTTATGCTCTTTTCCCAAAGTTGTATTGTATATTTCAATGTTTTGTTTATTGTTTCGTTTGTCGGAATTTCAAAATTACTTTAGCAACATCGTCTGTCATTTTCCAACTCTTTGTGTTCTCCCCAGTTATTAATTAATACAGGTACATTTGTATTTAAGCTTTGTACATATAATTTTACAAATTTAGTTTGCAATTGCATTTGCATTCTTACCTAGCGTGCTCGGACCATTAAAATCATAAAATAGCAAAACAACAGAATTTTTTAAGTGTATATGAAAAGTTGAAGCTCTTAGATTAAACTGACAAAGGGGGGAAAACGATGTTAATAGCAGCGCGATTTGGTATACCCCTAAACTCTATTTGTTGAGCATGGAGCTAGAACGTAAACAAACGCTTGACAGGTGCGTTGATTTACCTACCGGGTGTGTATTTAGGTAATATTCCTTGCGTTTCTAAATTAACGTTCGCGCCGTCAGAATGCTTTTTTAGAAGAATTGGTGGTTCTGAAAAGAACCATTTTTTGAGTAAAGGTGTTTTATTGACTTTAACGACCGCCAACATTTTATACATGGTTGGTATTTCGTTCCGAAAAAAAAAAATTCGTGAACCTACACAGAAATTTACCAAGCTCAGAAATGCAAGTTTAGGAATAAGTTTCGCATATTGTACATAAATATTACAATTTGTTTAAAAATAGCACGTACGTTATTACGAATTGCAAAGAGAACAGCATCATCAATTTAATGTAAAAGTTTTTTTCTAATTCCGGGATATTTTGGAGAAGACAAAGTTTTAGTATCCTGAAACTCGCTTAAAATTCTTTTTATTATTGCAACACTAACACCCACTGTTTTAGCAACAAATTGTACAATGTCAGTCAGTAAAATCTCAGGATTTTCTTCTAACGTCGAATTATACAATTTTACTATTAATTGTTTTTCATTTAAAGTAGTAGGACGCCCCCTACGATTACACGATTCTGGAACAACTTGCTCTATTTTAGGAAGATAAGCACCAGGCACTATACAAACGCTCCGAAAACCGATAAGCACTGCTCAAAAAGCACACAAACTTAACCCGGTAATTACGAGTGCAAAGTAAACGTTTTGAGCGTCAATTACTCCTCAAGTAATGAGGTATTAGCGTTATCTAGCGTAGACCAATCACAGCGCGCGCTCGGGTGAGTCATACACGTGCGTTTGTTGACGTTCTAGCTCAATGCTCAACAAATAGAGTTTAAACGCCGTTTCTACAATATTCAAAAATCGTATGTCTTGTACATGCGGCATTTAAGCAGTTTTGACTACTAAAAAACTTTACTCTTGCATTTATCGAATTATCTATATACTTAATAAATTTTTTTCAGGGTCCCTTGGCGTTGAAAGTTCGACTGTATTTTAAAATAATATGCAAGGTTGGTTGTCAGTGTGTCAATGTACAGTATTGACGTTATTAGAATGATCTGGAAGTTTTTCTTTTTTTTATGTAATGCAGTGCCAAAATGCGCTCATTATGAAAATATTTTTAAATATACGGAGTCACTAGCTATAGCAGAACATCTTCAAGGTTTATTTTTTAAATAGAACATCCTGTATATTTTTACATTTTAGAATTCAGCGTAAAATTATCTTTCCAACCACTTCCTGGTTTTTTATTTTGAATGAGGCCTTGCTGAGTTTATCTAAAAATTGTAAACATTTTGGTTGCCACAGGCTTTAACAAATTACTTTTAATTATTAAGAATGCATATTTGGCAGTTATGTAGCCAAGTGATGTACTAAAACGATACGATACAATCATCAAATATTTTTATTGTACATGGTGTTTTTTAAACCAGTGCAAATTTAATTTATTTCCAGGAGCATTTTCTAAAAATTTCAAATGGAACACCCTGTATATTTTTGAATTGGCACGTTAATTTTCCACAATTTATATGAATATTGTCCTACACTTAAAATCGATATTTTCAGAGATTCTTTTACGTGTTCATTACAAACCGTTGAATTATTAATTGTTTTTAATTTTATCTAATCTAGTAGCCATGATTTTGACATAAAGTTACAACATTTATTATGAATAACATACATAGATAGAAAATCGATTTTATTTCAGTTCAAGCAGCAACCCTGTATAAATTATATTTTAAATAATTTTAGGATGGAAGAAATTCAAAATTTGACATGCCATAACCTCAAAACTACTAAAATTTCAAGTCCCTAAATTTTTATTTCTACATACCTCTAATATTTGTACTATATTATACATGAATGTCTTTAAAATTGGTGAAGGTTCCAGCATTGGTCGACTAGATATGGAATAAACTGATTGTTTTTAACTTGTTTCTCTTTTGGTAGTTTGCGGGTGACCACATCAATCTATCCCGTACCGAGTATTTGTGCACAAGATCAAATATCCGACTGGTTTGATTCCTTGGCCGAGTGCCTTCATTGGAACGTTCGAAAGCGGCAAAAGCACCTCGATGAACTGACGGACTTGACACACTCCAGTTCCAACGATACATTAGACTCCTTAGAGCAGGCAGAGTTGCTGGAGAAGGACGGTTAGCGTTAGTTTCAAGGAACCGTACTTAAACCGAGATGGGAGGTAGTTGCTGTGATGATGAGCAGCCATCTAGTGATGCCGAGCAGTTTTATAGATTAGTGATGTGTTAAGCTCTCTTGTTTTATGTAATAAAGGAAAAATATGGCAATAAGCGGGGTGGTTAACCAGTTTGTTTAGTTTGTTGTTGAAATTTTTGTAACCAAATTTGCTGTAACTGTCACGCTTTTTATTGTGGTTAACGGGCACAAAGAGTTAGTATCAGATGTTGCTGCGGTAACTGAGGTAAAAATCGAAGTATTTTCTCAGGTAAGGATAGGATATTACGGATTTTTTAGAGTAGTGTTTTAAGTGTTGCCTTGGAAATTAGTTGATGCGCAAAAGAAAGCATCAGCCAGTTTTCAGTTAGTAATTAGACTAACAGATGCACGAAACATAATATGTTTTAAAAACGACCAATAGTTCGTGCCAACGATATTTATATGAAACTTTTTGTATTAATTTATTTTTTTATATAATGTCTAGCAAATTTTTATAGTTAGTTGTGTTGGGAATTCAAAGTTTTTATTAAATGATACTATTTGTAGTCGTTCTTTTTGTTATTTACCTGTCCTCTACTGCTTGAATAATAAACCAATTTAGCTAGTTCTAGTTTTATCAATGTTATTTCAATTTTGTTTTAAGTTTGGTTTTTTTATATATATGTGTATGATTAGTTTGCATCGAGTAATCGTCTAATCTTATAATGTGCAAGATGTTCCATTATCGTTTCAACCATTTCACTTTCATACAGTAAAAAGCATTTTAATTCGTGATTCAGAAACTCTTATAATTCCATTTTATTGTTTCAGAGCTTGTTGAAAAGTATTTTAAACTATTTTCACTTCATCAACAAAAATTTGTAAGATTATTTATGGAAACATTATACAACCGAAAAATATGGTTGTAGTTTTCCAATGAGTTTTTAGTTTATTCTAACTATTTCACACCGTTATTTGTGCTTTTGTTTCGTCAAACAATTATGCAACTAAAGGTAGTTTAAACCTTTCTTATAGGGCCGACAATAGTGTAGTATGTAGAACCTTTGGCTTTGCAACCATGTTGCTAAAGTACTTGTATCGATTCTTAAGGCTGGAGTTTACGCCTCGAAATATGCTTCATTTTATGCACATTTTGTTCCATTTTTTGAGATGGAATTTTAACGTAGGAAGCAAGGGCGATTTTTTTCTATTTATTGATGTTT
>JABXWE010019203.1:0-11885 GCA_014611495.1 Limonius californicus
AGAGAATGAAGTATGCCTGGTTGCATATTAAAAGGAAATTAAGGGGCACCGCAGATATTTGGCGGGACTTCTTACAAGCCTTGTAAGTCTATTCGTTACGAGGCGAGGTTTTAGGATAGCACTTGAACAACCGTTTTGAGGAAAATAACTATACTGTTGAATAAAGATGATATGAACAGTTTCCAGTATGGGAAAGTCCAGGGAGGCAGTCGCGTCCACTTATTTAATAGTTGATTTAGAGAAAATAACTACTCTTTAGTTTCGACTTCTTTTCACCTCTTCTACACGTAGGTGAAGTAGTGACCTCATGTCATGGACACCCCGTATTTAGTCCTTCATTTAATAAACTTTAAATTCAGGAATAATATACAGGGCATTACATTAACGAAAATTGTGCAATGAAGCGATCTGTATAATACGTTGAGATGTGTTTTAAATAATCATACGGCGGCCCAATTATTTTTCAGTTAATTAAACCGGACAATTTTTATTGATTATAAGAGGCCAAATTTCTTTAGGGTCGGCTACCCGCATGTGGTCCTCTACGACCTTTCATAAAGCCCGCATATTTTTTTCAAAATACTTTTGCGTACGGCTGGCGTAATTTTTCATAAAAATACCGTATCGTTCCGTTTCGGTGGTCGATTTCATCACTTATGTTTTATTTTTACTCGTGTTTTTATTAGTGTTATTGATACTACTGTAACCCTTAAGTCGGGAGGTCGAAAAATAGTTAAACTACCCGGGAAGTGGTACAACAAATTGTACTTTTTGTCTTTTTGAAATTTAATATCGACTTATTTAAAAAAAACGATGTGAAATTGAGTAATACGAGATAAAATTATGACTAGGTAGAAAGCAATTTCCTTAGTAACATGAGCAAAAATAGAAAATTTTGCGGGGGTTTGCTTCAAGAACCAATTGTTGGCTGGTACATTTCGATTGGTTTCACTAATCACAAATCTGATTGTATAATAGTGAATCTGTGACGTGGTATACTAGAACCTACCAAAACCCCAACAGCTCGCTGGTACTTACTGCCACTGCAAGTACAATGAACGGAGGGTACAGAGCCGCGCCGGCTCAATGCCCTTCCGTAGTAGCAGATTCAAAATTTCATTGGTTTCATACTTAAACTTACAAAAAAAAAACTTGTTCTTAGAGGTTTCAGGTGACGACAACTGCAGATATTGCTTACATGACAATCCCCACTGTTATCTAGAATTGCAGTCAGTATCGAGGAAAGTGAATGTATGAGTGGGAGGAAATTTTAAATGCGGTACGATATTTAAATTTTCTGCGTTTTGAGTTAGTTCCAGCTCTAGCAATTCTTCCTCCAGGCAATGAAGATCCTGCTGTGCCCCACTCAACCATTTGGTTTCAACAAGATGGAACTCCTCCCAATTTTGGTATTCAAGTCCGGCAGTTTCTTGACGATATGTTCTCAGATAAATGGTAAAGCCGCGAGGTACGTTTTAGTGGCCTGCGCGATCACCTGACTTAACGCCGCTAGAATTTCGTTCTAGGGATTCATGTAGGGCTGATAGATAAATCCTGGGGACTCTATCCCAGAATTACCTCGTGACTGTATACTGCCGCGATTAGACCTATGCTATGTTATGGAGCAGTTTTCTGGTGGCCCACGGTCAGACAAGTTACGACAATAACTAAACTAGGACATGTCTAACGTTTTCCCTGTCTTAGTTCTACAGGTGCTATACGCTCAACACCTACGACCGCCTTAGAGGTAATCTTATGCCTTACACCATTTGACCTTTTTGTGGAGGAAGTAGCTGTGAGGATGGCTTTGAGGCTGCGCCATAAGGGTCTGTGGCACACAGCAGGCAGGGGAGGCAGATATACCCGCATCCTGGATGAGGTAGTCGTCAAGACCCCTCTTCTAGACGCAATGGTAGACTACCTCCTTCCACAATATACCTTCAATAGACACTTAACTGTTTATGCCAATGCTGAGCCAACCCAACATATGGACATATTCATCTTTACCGACGGAACGAAAACAATGCATGGAACGAGTAGCGGAGTCTTCTCCGATGACCTAAACCTACGCCACAGTATACCACTAGGCAAAATTGCTATTGTCTTCCAAGCGGAGGTAGTGGGAATAATGCATGGTGCAATTGCAGTTCTTGAACGACAGATCAAGAACCAACGTATTGGTATCTGCAGTGACAGCAGAGCCGCTTTACTAGCCCTGGGTAGTTGCAAAATTACCTCAGAGAGGCACTGCAGTGCCGTGAAGCTCTCGACGATATCGCAAAAGATACGGCAATGAGGAGGCTGATGAGATTGCGAGAGTGGCCTCGAACAACATCTTTGGGGGCCAGAACCTGTTATTCCTATATCTCTCGAGCTTCATGCTATATCAAGAAACCCTAAAACACGACTCAAGAAGATGGGTAACCACTGAAAGATGTAGTCATGCAAGGGCTGGTATTACCCTTGCCAAAGACAGCCAAATATTGTGTGCAACTGTCCCGAAAGAACCTGCGACTAGTTGTAGGTATCTTATCTGGATACTGCACCCTAAATCAACATATGTACAGGATGGGACTGGTGGACAGTCCAAACTGTCGAAGATGCAACGGGGATAACGAGACGGCAGAACACGTCCTGTATCACAGTCCAGCTTTTGCAACAATCAGAGGATGCATGTTGGGAGACTTTTGGTCTGCTATGGCTAAAATCAGCAACACCCCAGTTGCAGATGTCCTCAAGTACATCCAAAAGATTGGATGGCTTGGGCGATGCACAAATTGGGGAGCTGCTGGTGAGGCAGCACAATGGGCCCACTTATGTGGCCTAAGTGCACGTGAGGTAATTCATCCTCCGAAATCTTACAAAAAAAAAACTGATAATAATTTTTTTATATCGCCATATAACTAGTGAGGAGGTCTATAAAAATAAGAGGGCAAAAATCAGTTAGCCATTTAAAAAAATTAATGTTGACGATATGAAAAACAGTTTTATGTTAGGAAGTGTCATTTTAAAAAATAAAATTGACGTGTTTCGAGGATTTTCCAAAAAAAATTGAATAGAAAAATTGTGAATTGTGTGAGGAACTTTACTACCACGTATACTTTCACTATTTGTGACATGCAACTATAATACACTTGTGTGCAGTTTTGTGTAGCTTTGATGCTGTTGAATAATGCAGTACATCTAACCAAGACCGGATTAACCCTTAGGCTAAAAAGGCTTAGCCAATCGGCTCTCCCTCGATTTCGGCCATCCGTGACAGAGGAGAGATTTTCCCAAGTAGCCTTTCAGCACAAAATGACGCTGATTCTAACGCTTTACGAAACATCTATCAGTTTTTTTCATGAACTATTTGCCAACGTTACGTTAAACAATATCAATTTTACTTGTATGCATGACCTAGCCACCTTACAGTCTTAGTCTCTTAGTCTAAAGGCTAACAACATGTGAATACTGTATACGTATATTAGTACGAGCCCGAATCTGCCTTATACTTGTTTGTTGTGTACTGATAGTTCTTTTTTATGAATTGGTTAATTAATGTTATAAATAAGCTAACGAGAATTGCTTTTACTTAAATATTTTTAAGCGAAACTATTTAAAAAAAAAGTAAACATGAAATTGAGTTTTATTAATATCCATACCTATTTTAGTACAAATTTTGTACCTGCTGGCTGCAGAAATATTTAAACATGAAAACTAGTACTCTACTTTAGAGTCGAATTAAAAAAAAAGATGCTATCTACCAGTTTGGAAACCTTTCTTTTTTAAATTTACGGAATAGGGAAGTTAGTGTTCTACTTTCAGTACTCGTTGAAGTTGTTTGGGTTACGCAACGTCTAATAGTTGCTAATTTGTTGTATAGATGGAGCAAGTTTTGCAAACTTACAGTCCAAATTCTTCAAAAAAAGAGCTGCACGTTTCTTATGGAACCCGATTACAGTAAAAATTGAATAACAATTTTTTTTCTGGACAGAATAGAATCCATATGAAACCTGAGTTACTTAATTGATGGATGCTAGAAAAATGTGATTGGTTGCCAATTAGTACACTTAACATGGAATAGGTATAACCAAGCATTTTTCCTATAGAAAATTAGTAAGAATTAATAAGTTTGCTAGGTTTAACGCGTTCTGGGAACCAAGGCAAAAGGAAAAATAAATAATGTAAAATAAGCCAATCACGTTTTGAAACAGTTTATTCTACTTTTTAAATTTATTCAATTACTTAATTACAAATCTGCGAATTCAAGTTAACGTAAAAGATCAATATTTAAGGGCCTGTAAGAAAAATATTTGTATTGTAAACATGTATTTACAACGGTTAAAATACCGAAGATAGATTGTTTAGAATGGCAGCAGCATTTCTAAAACATGAAAGCAAATCGTATACTCTTGAGTAAAATTTTGTTAATTAGTTTGTCAATGGATGCCGAAGACGCCGAAGACAGGAAATTGTGGCGAATGCACACCAGCAACCGATGAAACATTGGAAGGCTGATCGTATTACAAGAAGCACCAGCAGAAAGTTATCCGACAAGACATGGAAATGGCAAATGTGACTTTGCCGAAACGTCGTCAAGACAACCAGCCCGGTCCGTCCCAGGACCAAGAAGTTTGCTACGCGGAAGAATTCCTGGAAACCAATCACAGCATATATATATATATATATATATATATATATATATATATTCGTTCTAAAATATTATATACTATACACACCAAGACGAGAAAAATAGATCTAAATCTAAATATCTATATACGTATTTCCGGTAATGAACCGTTTCGGATTTAAAAGCCATATAGTTTGAAAAAAAAATTTAATTTTGTTATTAACAATTACTTTTAATATTCAAAATGTTCTCCTTCAACTTCTATACAACATGCAAGACGTTTTATCATCAACTGTCAAACACGTTCTAAAATTCCCGGAATATCACGTATTACATTACAGCCACCCACGACTGAATAAACTGCGGGCTTTAAATGACCCCAAACGTAAACATCCAACTGATTCAAAACAAGCGAACGTGGAGGCCATGCAATTTGATCACATACACCTATCCACCGTTCACCACATTAATCGTTAAGGAACTGTCTTGCTAGAAGACTAAAAGGTGGAGACGCCTCGTCGTGCATTAATCACGTGGTGTTGCCTTGTAGTTAGTGGAACATTCTCTAATACATTTGCTAAATAATTGTTCAAAAATTGTTCATAAAGATTACCCGTTAATATGTTAGGCAAAAAGTTGGGTCCTATCAGCTCATCACCAAAACACAAACAATACCAACCGATACGTTGACACCGAACTACTGTCGGTGTCTACTTTGTATAAAGCCATGAGGATTTTCTTCCGCTTATATAGAGTTGTCGAAGTTGATTATGTCGTTTCTGTTAAAACTGGCATAGCATTTTTCTGTGCAAACCAATGGCAAAAACTAAGTCTTGGCACATAATCATCCAGACCCTGCAGATGGTTAGGATGCAGATGTTGGATTTTCAAGAGACCCCACACTAATACGTGCGAAATTTCTAGAGTAGTGTTTCCCAAAGTGTGGGTTGCGAGCTGATTTCGAATGGGTCGCGCCAAAAGTAAAATATGATAGTATACCAGTACAGAATTGAGATACATAAGTATACAACTGTAAAATATGACAGCAACTAAGGAAAAGTAAATATTAACAAATAAATAACACGCCTCAGAACAGTAAATACGAGCTTGGGCCAAAAATATGTTCTTAAGAAATGGTGTTTAGATCCGGAACGGTTCATTTCCGGACATGGGTATATTGGTATTATTTCCTTGTATTGGTGTGTATAATATATTCCTAAAATATTTTTCAAACACCTTGTTGGTTTTATTCATAAATTTTTATGTCCAAATTACGTGAAGTTGAAACGATTTCTTTTAATTGTATGAATCACTTAGCCACTCAGCGGTTGCATAGCGGAGCACTGCGGACGCCGGTCAAACGGTATTCATAGTCCAGCACAATCCCCACTGGTCAGTACTTGGATGGGTGTACCAATATAGAGGCATATGCAACTGGTCGTGCTTCGAAGGGTATGTCAAATCGTCGGTCCCGGTTGTCATAGAATATCTTTTACTTACTTACTTACTTAATTCTATGCCTTTCTACCGTTAGGTGTAAGGCGGGTGGAGCAGACTTTGTTATGTCGATGCCGTTCTGCACTTTTCTTTCCATAATTTCCCATCCTGGGCCACTTGTTTTATTCCTTCCCATCTTATTCCCTTGCTCGCTGCTGCCTCTCGTATTCCCTCTTCCCATGTTTTCCTGGGCCTTCCTCTTTTATTCCTTCCACTATTTTCTTCGTTACGATCTCCATCTGTAGGTTTTGCCTGTATGTATCATTTTTTATCTCATCTCTTTTCGTTTTATTTTCTATCCGTTTTAGAAACCGCATCTCCATTGCATTTAGTCTTGTTTTTCTGTTAAGGTCCATGTTTCACTGCTATACATTACTGTCGGTTTTACTACTTTTTTAACTACTTCTGTTTTTATTTTTCTATGAACTTCTTTCTTTCCCTCGGTCGTTTTTATCATGTTGTATATTCTTCCTGTTTTTCCCATCCTGTCGTTGATTTCTTTGTCAATTTTACCATTGTTCTCAATTATGGATCCTAGATATTTAAAACTTTCTACTTGTACAATTTGTTTCCCTTGTAATTTTATGCTATGTGTTTTATTCTCCCTCGACACTACCATACTTTTTGTTTTCCCTATGTTTATTTTCAACAATATTAGGTACTCGGATGGGTGGACCAGTATAGTGGCATATGCAACCCGTCGTGTTTCGGAGGGCACGTAAAAACGTCGGTCCCGGTTGTTATACGAACATATTTGACAATCGTAAAACATGTAGTGGAATTTTTCTTCTCTGTTCGGCAGGTTAGGCTAGTCTCCTATCCGGCATACGTGCGAGGAGGGCTCACAGAACCTACTCATTGTAGGTAATTAACAGGCTATTGGCCTATACACAGGAGAAGAAGAAGAAGAACTTAGACACCCTTTACTCTAAAAACTGACAACATGCAAATCCTCTTACTAGTGGTGGAGTTACAGTTTTGTCGCCGATAGGCTGATATATTTTGGCGCCTAGACCCAGTATACATAACTAGACACGGAACTAAGACTTTGGCGCCTTTGTCATATTATTAATCTGCCGGTTATTTCAAATTCGTCTTTTCACAAGTATTCGAGAATTTGGCGCATTTTTAGCCTCTCTCGAAGCACCTTTGGCAAATCACCATATAAGAGAGGGGTTGGCTGAAGAGGAGCTTAGGGTTCCAGAGAGGAACCCGACTGACCCCTATACCGGCTCGCCCCTTGTGGGGAATGAACTTATGTTGTTTTTCCTTTCTACGAGAGATAGGTAAATAGAAAAAGATCATTATTACAAATATAAAGGAAAGTAGTAATCCTTAACAATAGATACAACTTTATGATATAATAATTTTATTTTCATTAAGAAAAGCGGCGCGACGGACGGCGAATTCTTGTCGTATTTCGATAGGTAGAGATCATTTTTGAGAAATTATTGATTCAACCGACCAAAAAATTTATATACGTCGTCGCGCTTTCGCAAATTTCTCGTTGTAGAACATTTTAGGCTGAAGATCTGCCAGAGGTAAAAATTTGCCGCTATAGACTTGCTATTGCCTTCAGCCTACTTAGCATAATGGGAAATCCGACACTCGCTCACACACTGCCTCTTACAATTATTGTTTGCTAATACTAATTATTGGTAATAAATAAAGTAATGAAAAATTACTTCTACTAAAATGTTTTTTAAAAGAATCCTAAACGACAAATTGAGTTTCAGTAATATCAATACGTATTACATCAGAGATTGTGTACTTGATGATTGTAGAAACAATGAAACCTTAAAACTAGTACTCTATTTTAGAGATTAATTTAAAAAAAATGCAATCTGCGAGTTTGCTAAACTTTCTTTATTACGTTGAATGGAGCGAAATCAGTGTTCTACTTCCAGTACTCGGTTACATAACGTTGCAATAGTTTCTAATTTGTTGTAGAGATGGAGCAAGTTTTACAAACGTTAGGTCCAAATGCGAAAAAGACCTGCACATTTGTTATGGAAGCCGAGTACCCTAAAAATAGAATAAAAAAATTTCTGGGCAAAAAAGAAACAAAATGAAACTTGATTTATCTAATCAATATTTGAGGCTGCTAGAAAAATGTGATTGTTAACAATTAATAAACTTAATAAGGAATATATCAAAACATTTTAGTTTAGTAAATTTTGTAAATTTAACTCGTTCTGGGAACTCAAGCAAAATTAAGATAAAACGTTGTAAAATAAGTCAGGCCCGTATTTCAAAGCGTGAATTCATACTTTTATAAATTTTCTTATTACAAATCGACGAATTAAAGTTAACGTAAAAGAATGAATATTATGGGCCTGTATAGAAATAGCAGCAACATTTTTAAAACATGAAAACAAATGCGGTATTCTTATGAGTTTTGAATTTGGTTCGTTAGTTTGTTAGCCATATCCAGTTCAAAATTATAACCAACAACTTTTATTATATCGAATTTTTTCTACTTTTTTTGCCTCCCCTTGATTTTGTATCCTCCCTTAATTTATACCAATTCGCCACCAGGGGTACAACAAAGTCGATGCCGTGTAGTGGTTCTTGTTTAACACCATTTTTTGACATAACCATCACTCACTTTCCTAGTATATGTACTGCTTCTTCCCTTGGTTTCCTCATTCTCTCTCTCATACATACTCGCCCTCTTTCTGCGCTCCCTTATTCCTTCTCTCTGTCAGTGAACCTTCTATTGTGCATAAACAGTTGCAATCCATTATAACAACCAGCGAAGGACGTGCAAAATGAGTTCGCTATATTATATCTGAAGTTCGTAATAAACGATGTAAGGAAAAGATTCCATTTAATATGTATTTATCTCCATAGCATATCCATACATAATAAAAATGCAAAAAACCTTGTGTTTTTTTAATTTTCCATTTTGATCTGATAGCTAGGAAGCATAAAGCGTAAATTAAACTGCAACTAGAGACACTTTTTTGACTTAAGCGTAAGTAATTTTGGAAAACGCAACTAGACATCCTCATTCTTTTATAATGTAAATACCGAAACCATCTGGAAAGTCCGAACAGTTTAGCTTTCTAAGAAAAAGAATAAAACCTAAACATCCCATTTGATAATTACCTAAAAACGTTCTCTACTTTTACAACATACATCGTATTTTTACGAACAAAAGTCCAAAGACGGGAACAATTTTGCGGGTTGGTATATCCGGAAGTTCGTTATTTACGGGTTCGTTAAAAGTAAGGATATTTATAAAGGATCTTATAGGTGGTTGGCGGATCTTTTGGAAGCAGTTCGTTATATACAGTTCGTTATAAATAGGTTCGCTATAAGCGACTTCAACTGTATTTTCATTATTTGCAGATAGTTTATAATTTTGCGCAGCTCTATAATACTTCAGGGGTGTACTTGCTGCTGTTGGATAATATACTATAGTAGTCCTGATGCTTTATGAAATATTAAACACTCCTTTCATTAATTTATATGTTCACGTTACGTGAAGTTGAAAATATTTACTTTTAACAATGGGGGAAGAGGGACCGAGTAGATATACGAAGGCTGTTCTCTTTCCGCTGAGCCTATCTAGCAGGCTGTGATATTTTGAAAGAAATTTTTCTCGACATTGTATGGTAGTTGTTTACAAGTTTAATCATAGTGAAAGTTGTCAAATATACTTGAAGGTTTTTAAAATGCACAATTTTAAAGTAATCATTTACCCAAGAAATCATAGAATTGAATAAAGAGCATTATCGAGGTGTGTTTTTTTTATAATTTTACTCGTGGCTTAAGCCGTAAAGAATGTTTTGACGAAATCAATCGAGTGTTTAGTGACAAATCGTGTTCCGTAGCTACCACAAAGCGGCGGTACAATGAATTTCAACGTGGTCGACTTTTAAGATTAATGTGAAAGCAATTGCGTAAGTTTTGTGCCCGTTGCATTCCCCACAATTTGACCCTCGTTCAAAAAGAAAACTGCGGCATGGTGCAGATCTACACTGGATAGCTTTGATAATGGATCGTCTCATTTGATGTACAACATCATTACAGGTGATGAAACGTGGGTATTCTGCAGTGACCCCGAAAGAAAGCTACAGTCGGCAGTTTGGGTCTTTGAGAACGAATCGGCTCCAATAAAAGTTGTTCGTGGAAAAAGCCGAAACGAAAAGATGGTTGCCACATTTTTTGGAATTACTGGACATGTTTCCACTGTAGCACTGGAGGATTGTCGTACTGTTAATGTTGAATGGTATACTGCAGTTTGTTTGTCTCAAGTTCTCCAGAATGTTCGCGAAAACCGTCCAAGAGGAAGGATCATCTTGCATCAAGATAACTCTCGGGTGTACACTACTGCGCGAACGACACTGTATTTGACTGTCCAAAACATTGAAATAATGGGTCATTCGTCGTATAGTCCAGACCTAGCACCTAATGATTTCTTTTTAATTCCGCGTGTAACGAATGAATAAGTTACGGGGTTTACATTGTACATCGACCGAAGAAACAATTGACACATTTAAAAATGAAATAAATAACCTAACGCGGGAAGATTGGAGAAAATGTTTTGAAGATTGGTTTTCACGGATGCAGAAATGCATTGCCGTGGAGGGGCATACTTTGAAAAGTTATAAATACATTTGTTTTGTCAATAAATTGTGTATTTCTTTACTAGGCTCAGCAGAAAGAGAACAACCCTCGTATAAACTTCAAAGTATACGAGGATTGTTCGATAACTACGTGGCCTAACACAGAGATGGCGCGAATTCGGAGGAATCTTCTTTACCATTCTGTAGAACTATCCTTTATTCAATTAAATATGACAGTACAGAGCGATCTGTCAATTAGTTTGTTTTTGACAGTACGCCAAAGTGAACGTCTCGTGTGATTTTGTAAACAATGGAAAAAAACTGAGTTGAGAGCAGTGATAAAGTACTTTCATTTGAAAGGCTTAACACCAACCGAAATCAAAGCAGAGCTGGATTCAACACTATTAGAATCCGCTCCTTCGTTTTCAATGGTTATAAACTGGGTTGCCGAATTTAAGCGTGGTCGTGTGAGCACAAATGATGAACCCCGTAGTGGACGTCCAAAAACCGCTACTGCCCCAGATATGATTGAGAAAGTCCACCGTATCGTATTGGATGACCACCGAGTAAAAGTGCGCGAGATAGCAGATATAGTGGGTATCTCAAAATGACAGTGTGTACAGAATTTTAACTGAAGAATTGGAATTGAAAAAATACTCTGCGCGTTGGGTGCCGCCGTTGCTCACACCGGAGCACGTTGGCACGTTTTCGCCACAATCCGAAGGATTTTTTGCGCCGTTTCATAACCGTCGATGAAACCTGGGTCCACCAGTCCAACAGTCCAAACAATGGACACACAAAGGTTGTCCGCCACCAAAGAAGGCAGAAACTATTTTGTCAGCAGGAAAGGTTATGGCAACCGTTTTTGGGATTCTCATGGAATTATCTTGGTCGACTACTTAGGAAAGGGGAAAACCATAAATGGCGAGTATTATGCCAATTTGTTGCAACAACTTAGCGACAAAATCAAAGAAAAACGACCTCATTTGGTACAGAACAAAGGGCTTTTCCATCAAGATAACGCACCTGCCTACAAGTCTGCGATTGCAATGGCCAAAATTCATGAATTGGGATTTGAAATAGTGCCCCATTCGTCCTATTCCCCAGATTTGACACCCAGCGATTTTCATCTTTTCCAAACCTGAAAAAATGGCTCGGCGGTAAGAGATTTTCGTCTAATTCCGAGGTAATCGCTACTGTAA